>OZ001259.1:25671851-25961851 GCA_963924015.1 Macrophya annulata | reverse complement strand
TCACTATTTTAAATTGACTGAATCATCACATACGGTATTTGTCAGGTTTGAAAATGATAAAAGTAATTTTTACAATTTTTTATTATTTATTATTCCTTTAAAATTGTGGAAAAAATAGAATTTTCCAATTTGAATGAATTGAAAATTCCCAAATATTACCAGCTATATGTACACTATACAGTGATTTTTTTTTTTCCTAGATCTTTTTCTAATCTCAATTTTTTAGTATTTTTTAGTTAATTTTCTATTATTTATAGTTTAGTTTTTTTTATTTCTATTTTTTACTTTTATACCACGTATATGATAAAACAAAAGATATATATATATATATATATATATATATATATATATATATATATATATATATATATATATATATATATATATATATAACATACGTATTTACATACATATACGATATAAAAAAATAAGTTATATAGTATAAATTCATACGATGCTGTGTTATAAATTTTAAGTAAATTTTCTTTGTTATTATTATCATATGTATACATATATATATATATATGTATAGTGTAATTTTATGTTTGATTTAATTCAAATTTTCTGTTTTCGTTTGAATTTTCTCTTCTTTTTTTCTTCTTGTATCCTTTTTTTGTTCCTCATTTTTTTTAAATATTTTAAGAACAAATAAAAAAAAATTTTTTTCCTTCATTTCTGAAAAAATTGACTAAATAGAAACAAAACAAAAAAAGAAAGAAAAAAAAACACAAAAACGAGAATAATTAAATAATTAATTAATTAAATAATCATAAAATAAACAAATAAATAATATTAGGCGTATTGACAACGAACTGAGAAATTTGCGCAGCAAAGAGCTGATTAAAAAAAGAAAAAAAGAGAAAGAGAGGGAGAGAGTAGTGGCAGTCAAAATAATTATATAGTTTGTAATTTGAAAACAAAATATATATGTAATTAATAACAACAACAATCATAATAATAATAATAATAATAATAATAATAACAATAATAACAATAATAATAATAATTATGATAATAAAAATGTCATTTTGGGAAAGAAATACACATATGTATAATTATGTAAAAGGTATACATATGTATATATGTATTATTTCATAGGCATCTCTTCGCTACCCGCAAGTCTTTCATTAATTAATTATATTATTTATATATATATATATATATATATATATATATATATATATATATATATATATATATATATATATATATATATATATATATATATATATATATATATATATATATATATATATATATATATATATATATATATATATATATATATATGTATATATATATATGTATATATATATATATATATATATATATATATATATATATATATATATATATATATATATATATATATATATATATATATATATATATATATATATATATATATATATATATATATATATATATATATATATATATATATATATATATATATATATATATATATATATATATATATATATATATATATATATATATATATATATATATATATATATATATATATATATATATATATATATATATATATATACATATACATATATATATACATATACATATACATATACATATACATATACATATACATATACATATACATATACATATATATATATATATATATATATATATATATATATATATATATATATATATATATATATATATATATATATATATATATATATATATATATATATATATATATATATATATATATATATATATATATATATATATATGTTGTAAATTATATATTGTCATTATCAATATGTCAAAATATTTTGTGACTCTTATATATATAAATATATATATTATATTATATTGTATATTATATTAAACATATACGATAACCCATACCTAGATTTATTATTATTATTATTATTAATATTATTATTATTATTATTGTACTTCATTTTATATTATTAAATAAATGTGAACACGACTAAACCGTATTTACATATATATATATATATATATATATATATATATATATATATATATATATATATATATATATATATATATATATATATATATATATATATATATATATATATATATATATATATATACATATATATGTATGTATATATTTATACATATATATACACAATAAAACACACGTTTTTTTTCAAATTATTTATCAACCGACCAATCCACCCAATCATTATTATCCTGAGTTAATTAAGTTAAAGAAGAAAAATAAATAAAATAAAATAAAGAATTTGTTTTAAATTTCTTAATACATTTTAATTTTAATTTTTCAATTTTTTAAAATAATCTATAACCAAAGTCAACCGTAAAGTGAATTTCTTTGAACGGATTCGACAGTCAGTATCTGATATTATGTATGTATATCGCGTCAGAGATGAAGGCTGTTTGAGGTTATAGATCAACTAGTATCAAGAAAAAAACAAAAACTTTGTTTCTAAGTCACAGACGTTTTTATGTACGGAAATTTATATTTTGAACGTTTTTCTGGCGTGCAGGTTCACGGAAATTAAACAGTGTCTTAATTATTCAATATTCTATACCCAGACAATAGATATCGAGGCCTAAAGTCGCGAGGTGGAGCCCATACGTAAACTGCCATTTTTAAAATGGTATTAACAATTCCAAACTCTCATATCTCGCGACTGGATCATCAGAAATAACCAAAATTAGGCTTGTTCAATCCGTCTGAACTTTTTCTACAATGTTTTTAAACAATATTAATATTTATGGAACTAAACGTGGTTGATTAGGACTGGAGAGAGTTTAGAAAACGTCGTCAATCGGTAAGGGAGAGTTTCGAAAACTTGATCGATTTAGACTGTGACAAGAGTTTTGAAAAAGGAACAGACGCAGTTACTAATTCACAAAAAAACCATTTTCATTGTCTAGTTTTTTTTTTTCTTTTTTTGAAAATTTGATAAATTTCCATCCAAAGTACAAATTAAATTCAATCGTTATAAAATTATTTTACAGTAGGAATACTGCATCAATTGTATATCCATACGAATGTAGTTTATATTTTGATAACGTGTATTTGAGGATGCAAATAAAAAAAAAAAAAAAAAAAAAAAAAAAAAACAAACATCAACTCCAATTATTTTATAAGAAACAATTAAAATTGACTATTTATTGTACTTAAACTTGACACTACAGAAATGATATTGAAGCGATGCTGTAATAACGAATACACGAGACATATACCAATAATAAATTGTATCGTCATTTTCCAATTTCCCTTCATTCTATATACATATTTATACATAGTTACTAGGACAAGACGCTCTACTTAGGGTATGGTACAGTTTATAGGGTGTCTAATGGGTTTCCGGAGACACACCATCTGGGCATCTCATTACTAGAGATGCAACCGCAGACCAATCTACTCCTGAACCTGATCTGGACCACAAGACACCAGTCGCAAATTACTAATTGAGGATCTACTGCTTGGTATATATATGGATGTATGTATATAATACATGCAATGTACCAGGACAGGTGAAATTATTCAAATTATTAGATAGTCTGAAGTTCATTTTTCATCGAGTATTGAAAATTTATGGAAATTTACGGAAATTATTTATCGAGAGTGTGATAATCAGGATAATTACAACAAAATTTTACTCTAGAATTTAGAAAACTAGGATATTATTATCGAATTTCATTCTTGAGTCCCAAAAATTCAGGGAAATTTCCAGAAATTATTTATCGGGTTTGTGAAACGTCGAGAAAATTACAACAAATTTTTACTCTCAAATTTTGAAAACTAAGATATTTTTATCGAATTTCATTCTTGAGTCCGTAAAATTCAGGGAAATTTATGGAAATTATTTATCAGGTTTGCGAAACGTCGGGAAAATTACAACAAATTTTTACTCTCGAATTTAGAAAACTAAGATAGTTTTATCGAATTTCATTCTTGAGTCCGTAAAATTCAGGGAAATTTATAGAAATTATTTATCGGGTTTGCGAAACGTCGGAAAAATTACAACAAATTTTCACTCTCAAATTTAGAAAACTAAGATAGTTTTATCGAATTTCATTCGTGAGTCCCGAAAATCCAGAGAAATTTCCAGAAATTATTTATCGGGTTTGTGAAACGTCGGGAAAATTACAGCAAAATTTTACTCTAGAATTTAGAAAACTAGGATATTTTTATCGAATTTCATTCTTGAGTCCGGAAATTCAGGGCAATGACTGGAAATTTTTTCTTGGATCTGGAAAAGCCAGAAAAATAACAAATTTGTTTTTTTTTTTTTTGTTTGTTTTATTCTAAGTCTCATATATATCGTGATTAAATTTTTTTGTCTGAGAATTGAAAAGTCGAAGAAGGAAATGATCTGGAAAATTCAGGTAAATCTGAAGAAAAATTATTTTCCACTCCAGTTTAACGAAGTCAAGGAAACTGTCTCTCAATTTTTTGTTTTTACTGATCAAAAAAATGAAAATAAATTTAAGAAAATGTAAGAAAATTTTCTCTCAACTCTAGAAAATTTGAGAAAATTGGAAGAATATGCTGAAACTTTGGAATTCTTGGAAATATTACCCGAAACGTGATGAAAAATTTCGGGAAATTGACTAAAACTTGATGAAAATTTCGAAAAATTGATAAAAAATTTATAAAAATGTGATGAAAATTACGGAGAATGGATTCAAATTTGATGAAAAATATTGGAAAATTGACTGGAGAACTTGATAAAAGTTGTGGAAAATTGATTAAGATTTTTGACAATAATGAAAATTTTTCAATTTTTCAATTTTCGATTTCATTCTTTGCATTTTTTTGAATTATTCAACGAAAACTGTTTGAAAATAAAAAACAAAAAATTTGTGAAAAAGCTCAAAATTTCAATAAAAATCCTAAAAATTTGACAAAAAGAAAATCATCCAAATGCAAGTAAAAAGAACGTTCAAGGTGATCGTAATCATAATTTTTAAAACATACGTGTGATGCTGTTATTGGTATAATTTTCCAATAACTCGACACATCTCCGAATGAAATTTTTTTTCTTTTTCATATTGTTTTATTTATTTTTTCTTTTTTTACTACGTTTGTTCAAATTTATTTTCATATGTACTTTAATTCTATATTGAAAACCGTGCAGCCCTGTGATCGAGGTCTGCACGTGTCACCATGCGGGAAACCCGGTGTCAGTACACAACAGGGTAGCTTTTCGGTATCGGATTATTTGTTGGTGTTGCACATGCACATGCATGTAGTTGCTGCAAACGTACACACATATATATATCTTCGACTGGATCACATCCATATGCAGATTTTGGTACCAGCAGCAGTGCAGGAGTAGCAGCAGCAACGATATGACAACATTTACATACATACTGCTGCAACAGCATCCAGTAGTTTTCAAAAGCCGTTCGTTCGTTGGTTCGTTCATTCGTTCACTCGTTCTAATAAAATCTCTTTCTCTCATCTTTCGAGAAAAATTTAAAAAATTTAACTTTGATAGTTTTTTTTTTTTTTTTAATAGAGCAAAGTTTAAAATCAGTTTTTCGCTTATATCTCGATAAACCTCAACGATATCGATTTGAAGATGGAAATCAAAAATCAAGCTTATTAAATTCTCTACAAAAAAGGTAGAATACATTTATCCTGTATCTTGATTAGTTTCGCCGTATAATGAGATTGAATATTTACCAAACAAACTAAAATTTTATAATTAGTTAAAAATTTCGCATACAAATTACAGCGAAACCGATTGAGATACAGAAAAAATGTGTTAAACCTTTTTCATAGAGAATTTTATAAGCTTCATTTTTAATTTTTACCTTAAATTCGATATCATCAACGTCTTCTGAGATATGATCGAAAAACTGTTTAATATCTCCATAAAATTACGATAATTAGTTTCTATTCTTTTACTTAATTTTTTTTTCTTTTTCAATATCGCCCTCATTCTTTTATATTTCAATTAATTAGATATATTTATCTATTTATCTACTCATATACTTATTAACTTATTTACTTTAGTTAAAATACATCATAGTAACGCTATTTACCACCTGCGGTTTAAAACCCACTAACCAACCGATGAATGCACCAAACACGTCATCGCGGTTCAAACCTCTGAATCACTCTAGTGACTGACTGACTGACTGACTATAGCTAGTGATTCGATAAAATATTTCGCAAATAGGTAATACTTGTGGTACATATAATACATACATACAGGTATATGTATATAGGTATATATACCTATAAAGAAAAACTAAATAAATAAATAAATAACAGAAAATGAAAGATAAAGAAAAAATAGAAAACGTGGTCGAAATCACATGGAATGCCCCATGTATGTACATACAAACCTCTTTATTGGACCTGCCATCTATGTAATACATAGATATACCTATATATGTATATATATATATATATATATATATATATATATATATATATATATATATATATATATATATATATATATATATATATATATATATACATACATACATATATATATATATATATATATATATATATATATATATATATATATATATATATATATATATATATATATATATATATATATATATATATATATATATATATATATATATATATATATATATATATATATATATATATATATATATATATATATATATATATATATATATATATATATATATATATATATATATATATATATATATATATATATATATATATATATATATATATATATATATATATATATATATATATATGTGTGTATACATGTGTATTGTAAATTTTACCTAGGGATGCATATTGCACATGTTATATGTATGTATATATATACATATATATCTATACCTATATGTATATGAGGTATGTAGATGCGATATTAATGAAAAATGACATCAATATAACAGCGAAATTGTAATTCAACCGTAAATTATTGCCATATAGGTATTTATTACCTATATATGTATACCCCTGTACCCCAATCCACCCAGATCCAATCCAATCTAACCACCCACCCATCATATCAGGGTTTTGTTATACACCTAATATTATAGGTACCTACCTGTACTGGAGTGATAGTTACCTATAGAGTATATGTATGTAGGTACCTACATTCGTGCAGTGTGTATAATAATAATAATAATAATAATAATAATAACAATAACCACCATACACGTGATCAATTTTCATTACGAATTGCCATTTCGTTGCACAATTTTATTATTAATTCATATACATTATATACTATATGTATAGTATAGTATAGTCTGTAACTGTATATTATATATTTACATATATGTATTCAAAATAGCGTGTTGCACCTATTGAAGTCGATTTTGATCCCATGTATACAATTTTTTTGTTTTTTCTTTTGCTTTTGATTTCATTTTTTTTCTTTATATTCCAAAATTTGTCGTTATTCAAAAAGTTATGGAAAGAACAATTTCTTGGATTTGGAGAAGGGTGGGAAGAAATTTTAAACAGATAGAGAAAGAAAGAAGAAATTAATTAATTAATTAATTAATTTTAAATCAATCAATCGATGTATATAGAAGATATCGAATTTTATTTTTACTTTTTTTTTCGTGTCACGCTTTATATAAATTTTCGGAAATTGTTGTATATATATATATATATATATATATATATATATATATATATATATATATATATATATATATATATATATATATATATATATATATATATATATATATATATATATATATATATATTTTTTTTTTGCCTCTACTTGCCTATAACAGTATATACATATGATGTATTCACGCACATACCTACATATATATACACGAATGACAACGTTGAGTCATTGAAAATACCTATAACACGTGTGTGTATATAAATTTATTGTATATACATGTGTATGTATAATATCTGGTGACTAGGTTGATAACCGATAAAGAAAAAAAACGAAGAAAAACAAGTGAATAAACAAAAAAAAACAAAAAAAATTAGATATATTATATACACACACACACACACGTATATATATAAAGAGAGAAAGATAGACAAAGAGAGAGAGAGAGAGACACGACGGCGACAAGCCGTCTGGTAGACCTAGCTAGTCGTTTTTAGGTCGGTACAACATGCCTCTACCTTACAATATAGGTATATACATATATATACGTGTGTATGTATGTACATACCTACATAATATATGAGGCATTCCATATGAACTAAAAGTATAAGTCATAGTTGAAATATCGATTCTGTCGCTAATTTCTTATAATTGTTATTATTTTTATTATTATTATTATTTATTTTATATTTAGAATCGATTATACATATATATTTTGATTTCTTCTCTTTACGTTTTTCAAAATTTTATATCTCATTGCACAGATCAGATTTCGAATTCTATTCGAATTAATCGTAAGCTCAATTTTTGACAAAAAAAAAAAAATAATTGAAAATACAAATTTTTTGATTCAATTCTTTTCTCGGGGTAAATAATTCTGTTCAAAAAACTAAAAACACTAAAAAAAAAAAATAATGAGAAACGTTTGTTTTTATAGAATAAGAATATATGCAGCCTCGATTTTAGTCAATCAGTTTTGGTTTTTTATTTTTTTTGGAATTTCTAATCCTAAGAATTAAGAAATAATAGAAATTTTGTATACATTAATATTTCATTTTCGTTTTTTCTTTTCTATTTTAGTTTTTAAATTTTCGAACCGTTTCCCACGACCTTCAGGAAATAATCGTAGTTATATATTTATATATAAACCCTAGAAAAGAAACTTTTAACATATGTCTACACTTTTATCATACGGTAGCTGGAAAAATGGTGATAACAATGTCTACCAGTAGTTGTAATAGTAGTCGTAGAGTAGACGACTATGTTATTAGGTATAAGTCATAAGACTACATTCTTATCACAGTGATAAGAAGACAACTCGTGATTTTGTATTCGATAACTGTACACGCTTATCTTGTTGTCGGTTGTTAACCAAGGCCGATGTCATCATCCAAGGTTAAATACTATATCATGACGCAATTAATTACTAGTTAAAAAACAATTTTCTCTTTTTTTTCTTGCGTCGAATCACAATTTTCAAATTTCATTTATCTTGAATCAAACATTTTTTACAATTTTTTCAATCGAACTGCATTTTTTTCAATCGAATTGCATTGTTTTTCAATCGATTTGCATTTTTTTCAATCGAATTGCAATTTTTTTTTTTAAATGAATTGCAATTTTTTCCAACCGAATTGAAATTTTTTAATAGAATTGCATTTTTCCCCCACTGAATTGCATTTTTTCAAAATTGAATTGTATTTTTCTGTTTCTTCTGAATTGCAAATTTTTTTTTCACAGTTGAATTGAAATTCATAGTTCGGAATGGAATGTTAAAAATTTTTATTAAATTTCGTTGATTTGCATTGAATTTTATTCATTAAACTTGAATACTGTGTTTCTTCAAATTGAATTTTGTCTAATTAAATTGAATTTCTTTAATTCTAAATGATTTTCGCATGCAGTGAAAATAAAATTGGATTTTCTTCATTCAGATGCAATTTACTCTTCAGTCTAAAAATCAATCGATTTAATCAAATCAAAATTCTACCAATCGGTTGAATTGAATCTGTTCGGTTCTACCAAAATTCCAATTAATTTAATCCACACTAAAATCTACTTTTCATGTATTAAAATAAATTCAAAAAATACTTCAATGAAACTTGAATTTATCTAATCATTTTTTTAAATGATACAATTCACATTTGTCTATATTTTTTCAACATTGAAGCCACACAATAATCATAAATTTTTTATTTATTTCCTGGATTTCATTAACAATAATCTCCCGTATAGTTTAGGTCGCTTGTTTTCTCTCTGCCAAAAGTTTACTGTAAATATCTATACCCTGTTTTAACCACGCCCAAAAATTTGCATTTCGTATCATATTAGCATACCGCAAGTCACTTGCGGCAAATCTACCACTTGCTCAGTTCCGAAATGAGTTACGACTAAAGGGTTGAATTATGGATGAAATTATTCTACCTATAGCTAGGCCTAGCGATGTTTGAATTAATGTGGTGTCAAACACTGCTCTCTAATTCAAGTGATATTAATTACCGTCAAACTGTATAAACGACTCAAAGAAAACACCCCAAATTTTTTTCTTTTTCGATTCTCATCTCTCAAATATCTTTCCATTTCGCTTCAACTCTTCTATTTTCGATTTCAATTTTTTTTTCAGGTTTTTTTACAGTCGAATTGAATTTTCAATCCAAAACGAACAAAGTTATCAAATTTCACTCAAATTGTAAAAAAAAAATAAGAAAAGTCAAATTGAATTAAATTGAATTGAATATTACTTGAATTGTAAAAAAAAAATTAAAAAAAATCGTATTAAATGAAATGGAATGGAATTTTTTCTTGCATCGAATCGAATTTTACTTGAATTGAACAAAAATTTTAATTGAATTTTACTTGAACTTAATAAAAATTGAATTGGATAGAATTTCACATGAACTGAGGGTAGGAATTCTTGAAGTTGAATCAACTGATTGTGATTCAATTTGAACTGAATTGTAATTAAATTGTAGAAAAATAAATTGAGATAATAAAATCGTTTTTTCTTGCTATTCTTTAAAAATTTTCTTCCCAAGTTAATTTTTAATTTTTTTAATACATGTGATTCCTATTGCTCTATTGGATCATGGCTATAACTCCAGTGTTGGTTTGTTAGTTGGTGGTTATACCTACGGGTAGGATAGGTACCTACATATACGTCCACTTATTATAGCCGTACGTATACGTAATTATCAGGTATTCGAATGTCAGAACGCCCTATACGCCTGTACGTGTTCGTATAGGGTAAACCCGTAATGCTCCTGTATTTCTATGGGTGTGTGTACAACCCAGCTCATGGGAGTCGAATTTCAACCCCATAGGCTAGCCGCAGTAACCCCACGTATTGTCGGCTTAATAATACACCATGGTAGAAAGTGCCGAGGGGATAGACAGAGAGAGAGAGAGAGATAAAAAATAAAAATAAATAAAGACAGAGAGAGTGAAGAGAAGTGGTCGAGGTTTTACTGACACCATATAATCACATCTCAGTCAATGGATGGAAATGATTCACACCCTTGGAAAGATAGAAGAATTGTTTTTTTTTTTTTTTTTTTTTTTATGGAAAGGTAAATTTTTTCATGGGTTTTAAGGAATCTTCAAATATTTTTGAGACTCTGATGTCCGAAGGAAGAAGTCGAAAGATTTTTGGACGAAAATAACGGACTAAGTGAATATTGATACTCAATGGGTGTGAAGGGTAATCTCACTGCGATGAAGAAATAAGATAAATAAGGGAATAGGGGAAATTTATTGTGTGTTCTACTGTGGAACTAGATCCGTGATCCTGATCTGTCCCCTATATCTATCTGCCTACCCGGTTTGACCATTGAGTCAAAATCAACATATAAATTGCTCGGTTTGTGAATCTGTAAAAGGAGGGGAGTTATATTCACTGATCTTTATCCACAAAAGAAAATAGAAATTTGATTCGACTAATGTATGATCACACGTTTAGTGCTCGTGTCGATTACCTCACGGTCATTAAATATAATAAATTTGAGTCTTGGGTTGTGTAAAAATTTATCTAAATTCAATTCGATCCTGATTCTCCAAACTTGATTATCAATTTTCGATCATTTAAATTTAAGTCTAAGCGTATTTTGGAACTTGAAGCTTACTTGATTCATTTTCAAGTTGATTTGTTCAAGTCGAAAAGAAATTGATTGGTAAATATTGTCTTATTCAATTCAATCTGGTTCAATTCGATTTAACGTCTGCAATTCAGTTTCAACTTTGATTCTCGAATTGTAGAATTTTATTAAGATTTAATTTAAATTTGATTTTTCAAACTTGAGAATCATTCTTTGATAATTTCAATTCGATTCTATGAGTATCATTGAGTTTGGAGTTTACTTAATATGATTGATGATTCAATTTCAAGTTGATTTATTAAAGTCTGAAAGAAGTTCATCGTTAAATAATTTGTTATTCAATTCGATAACTGTAATTGAAATCGAATTGAATTCCGAGTTGAAATACCTTGAACATTGAACTAGAAGCTGTAACGAATCGTTTGTTTTTGTCAAAAACGAAGAAAAATAGGGGATCTGATGGGAAAAATTTTTTTTTTCAAAACTAAAAATGGTCTTGCCTTTTTTAGAAACTAATCGATGAATAATTTTATGCCTTGTACTGTAAGTACGGAATAGAATTCAACAGTATAATAGGAGGAGTGAGAGAATATAAAAGGGCTTAGTGGCCGTCAGTCATCGCCTGGTGAAAACTAATCTACTAGCCATTTGAAAATCGGCTATAAATATCGCGTTTGGGTATATCGGCGAATACCCAATGGGACGTCAGTCATCCGCGTTGATTGCAGCATTCAAGTCACGTGCGAGGGATCAGGCTTTGGAACGGGCGTTGCTGGTCGCGTGCCTGTATTTTTATACCGTTAACGTTACGTTACGTTACGTTACGTTGCGTTGCGTTACGTTACGTCCTTCTTCAACAAGGATTTTCTTTTTTTATGTTCACATATATGGTTGATTCTCGCCGATCAAGAGAGAAGAATAATAAAAAAAAAATACTGTGTGAAGAAGAGGAACAGGGGGAATTTAGAACCAAATCAAACAAACCATCATACGGGATGTTGGTTATTAAAATGCAAAGACATCCAGACGGGGAGGGTCTTAATCCAGATTCTATAGATCAAAATCTGTATTCGTTAGATTTTTTAATAGAGATAGAAAAATGTAATCAATAAGAAATTCACGCGGTAAGCTGGGCCGAAATTTGTATTTTTAATCAATTTTTTGTGTCATTAATTATCCAAAAAAAAAACTGAATTTAAGTAAAATTTACAATTAAATTCAATTCAGTCTAAGTCAAATTAGTGAATTGTTATTAATTAACGAGGTTCAATTGAAGTTGAAATGAAAATTGATCAAATCGAATGAAGAAAAAAAATTCAATTTAAATTAACGGGAATCAATTCAAATTGAAAAAGATATAAAAACTGTATTTCTGTTTGGCTTTTTTTTTTTCAATTACCGAGAATATTAGCAAGTATGTAAAGAATACAGGTTTAAAAATCAATTCAACTGCAAATATAACGAAAATTCAATTCAATTAACAAATCGATGCTAATGAACAATTTTCTGCGATGGATAATTTTAATATCAGATCAAAATTTCGGGGCTTATTAAATCGGGCTGTCAAACGTTCAACGACTAACCGTTGGAGTAGAATCTCCCTTATGCAAGAGAAGAAAAAAATCAACCCCAATTCCCAAAAAGGTGTAATGAGTTTTTTAGTTTTTCGTATATAACTCCTTTGTCGTGGTTCGTTTTCAGGGTAGGTAAGTACGGTTAGGTTATATATCTACCTACCTACCTATAAACCACGTCTTCTTCGCACCCGTTTCAATTCAAAAAGGATTTGTCTGTGCACTTTGGGGTGTGGTAAGCCGACATGAAACCGGCATAGGATCCTAATAACATGGAATTATTACGGTAATACGATATGCAGGAGATCCTCTTTGATGCTCGACCATAGCTCGGGGAAAATAATGCCACCCCTAATATGGAATAAGATTATTCATATTCACTGAGCCTCGCAGACTCAGACTCAGAGTCTCTCAGTATTTTCAGTCATGCAGGAAATTTTCTATTTTATTTCCGCCACTAGAAGGACCTTTTTTTTTTTGTGTTTTATGTAAGAATAAAAATTTTAGAAAATTAAGAGGAGAAAACAAAAAGAGAGAAATTATTGGAAACATCCTAAATAAAAAACGAAGAAAACCGCCCTCTTTGGTTTATATTCGCTTATTCCCGGTTGCGAATTATTGGTACAAAGTGATTCGCGGTCTTGTGTATTGGAAGGCCAATTGTCTCATGCTGTCAGTAGCACACCCCTTGGCCCTGTCCAGGCCACACGCCCTTCGGCGCAAGCCCAACTCCCTTTACTACTCCCTTTTACTCCCTGTATTCGTGGTACCCGATTATCCCCCTTCATGGACGAAGAGAATTACACGCCAGGATGGATGAAATAATTACACAGTAGCTTTTACCTTACGATATATATATATACAGATTGTATATACATATATAGTTTAGTATATATTCGACCTATCGTCGACCGATCACACCGAATCGGACACTGCCCTTGCATGGCTTTCTTTTTTTCTTTTTACTTTCAGGGGGTTAAATTATTTGAAGAGTGTTATTTCGAGGGAAGTTTTAAGGACCTGACTATTAGGAGTGACTATGAGTATGGTCGACCTGTGAAATTCAACATGTGGACGTATTAACTCGTGACATAAGTTAAAAGAGATAATTATATGACACTTACCAGAAATTTTGTTTAATCCTTTTTTTTATTCATAAGTTACAATCTGTTCTTGCAAATAATTTTTTTTTTTGTGTCAAAAATGCAATTCACTTATTCAAGTCAAGTTCTAGTCAGTAGAAATCAATTTTGTTCATTCAAATTCAAATGAATTGAAATTCGGCATCAAATCAATTAAAAAAATTTTTGTTCTCAAGTTGAATTGTAGTTTGGTTATTTAAAACGAATTTTATGCTTTTTGTGAAGATGAATTTCGATTCAGTTGAAACGTAACGTTGATTCAATGAAACTGTAACTTCATTTCAATTCAAATCTCTTTAAATGAATTGATCAATTCTTTGGCAAGAGGCTGAAACTTTATAAAGTTGAATTGCATTTTTCAATTCAAATCAAGTTTCATTAATTCAAATTGCACAAAATTCTGAAACGTTGAGCCAAAATTCTTCAGATAGTTTCTTAAGAATATATTTTATCAAGTTTTTTTTAATCGAATTTCAATTCAGTCGAATCAAATAACTAATTCACTTAACTTCAAATCTGTTTAATTAAATTGACCTTCTTTAACAGACTGAAATCTTATCAAATTAAATTGCATTTTGTTAATTAAAGAATCAATTGTAATCAATTCAAATTGAAGAAATTTTTTAAACATTGAGTTAAAACTCTTCTGAGATTTTTCAAAAATATTGTATTTCATTTATTTTCAATCGAGTGACAATTCGAGTCGAATCAAATTTCGTTCATTTCGATTCAACTCTTCTCTTTAACCGAATTACAATTTTTTCAAAATTTTCTCCAATTGAATTACATTTAGTTAATTTAAATCTGACTTATTTAATTCCGAGGGAAGAGTCTGGAAATTCCTGAGTCAAAAGTGATGACTCTCTCTTCTCGATCTTCTGGAAAAGTGACTATAGACCTCGGATCTCTTCCCTGATCATTAGCCTGCAGTAAACGTCCCTCTTTAACATACGAATTATAGTTTTCCTCCCCAAAATCATCGCCATTTTGAAAAACAACGTTAATATTATCAGACTCTTCATCATCCTGAAAAGAAAAGAAAAATCTATAAATTTCTGGACTAATTTTTGACCAAATAAAAAGACTTACCGATGGGAAAAATTGGGGCTCTGCAGTGATTTTTGAATAATCGTTGTTTAAGGAGGGTGGAAAAAATCCTGTCGAACTGCCAAACTTCAGAGATTTTGCTGGTCTGTTAAGCAACCTTTTTTCTTGACGATCTCGACTGTTTTCATCGTCGGGAAAAACGACTTTCGAAAAATCATCACTGGCTAAACGGAACACAATTTTTTTTCCATCTTGACGTGCTGAAGGTTCTGGTGTGTCGAATTTCAACTCTCCTGTTCCAGTACGGTCAGATTCTGGACCCGAAAGTCCTGGGGGTGGAGCTAGTGCTTTTAGAGAAAATCCAACTCTGTTAGAGCCTTGAGGAACTGAAATTTTTTTCATACGAGGAATTGAGTCGCTGAATTTTGGAGGGTTTTGGAATTTATTTTTGTTTTTTTGTGGGGATTTTTTTTACCTGGATTTCTGCGAGAGTTTTTAAAAAATCGGAAAAACCCTCCGTTGTGATTGTTCAAGTAGTGAACCAGGTCTCGAGGATTTGTAGGACATCTTATATATTCGTCATAGCAAATTGAAGAATCTCCTTTACTTGCGTATCCCAATAATGCTGCTTTTCCAAAAGCCAAGAGCGGAGACGATTCTTCGAAATTGTAGGCTGTCAGGAGTCTGATAAAATGATGCAATTCGTTTTTTGTATTTTTGTGAAAAGTGGAAATCAATTTGAATCGAAATATCGATTTGGATTTTTAAGGTTCTTATTACGAACCAGAAAAAGAATTTAAAAAACTTAATCCAAACTGAATATAATTCAATTTAAATTGAACTGTTCAATTCAAGTGGAAAGAATTAAATGTAAACCGTAAAAATTCAATTTAAATTTAAATTTTGTGTCTAACGAAGTTGATTTTGGTTCTGAGACACGAGAATCAATTCAAATTGTAAGCTGGTAGCAATTTTCAAATAAAAATTTGATTCGAATTGAAACATTTAATTAAAGTTGAAAAAATTTAATTCGATTTAAATTGAAATTTGAAAAATTTGATTCAAACGAGGCTGAGTTTAATTTTACAAAACCAGAATCAATTCAATTGTGAATTGGTTCTGATTTTTTACCGAAAATTAGAATCAAATTGAACTCGAATTACAAAAATAAACAATTCAATGTAATGTATTTCATTTCTGAGTTCAATATCCTCGATATTGCGATGAATTAAAGCATCTCGTCATCCGTGAGGTTAAAACCCAGTCTCTAGATATTTTTTTGAATTCACTTTCACCTTTCAGCAGCAAGACCCACGTCCTTGAGTGGCAGTTAGCTGAGCCTAAGGCGCAACGCATATATCTCTACAAAACCTACGAGCGGATAATTGAATCACCGATCTACCCACCCAATCAAAGTGTTTTTTCCAAAATCTCCGAAATTTGAAGCCTTATATTCTCCATTTCCAGGCTTAGATCCTGTAGCGATTTCGCACACGAGTCTTGGCACACATTTCAAATCATCGTATTGGCTTATCGATTCCAAAGCCTCAGCCAAACCGGAACCAAAACTACCTTCAGGATCGTATTGCCCTTGATTTCCATAAAATCCATCTAAATCCTGCACAAATTTTCAAAAATCAATTCTACGATGTAGTCGAAAAAGATTCTCGTTTAACGATTTGCCCATATTTATTCTCTCTCACCTGTCCATCGGGTCTATAAAAAGGAGCACCAGGTCTCTGCCCGAAGGGAAATTCGGCCAAGCCAAAACCCTGTCGACCATTTGACTGAGAAAATGATTTTTGGAGATTTTCAAGTCGATTTGAAAATTCTTGAGTCATTGGAGGCAGCGAATTGACCGCAAGATCATCGGTGCAGCTTTTAATGGAATGAAAATTCGTGATTTGAAAATAATTTAGCAATTTATGGCAACGGGATTCAAAGTGAAGTAAAAACTTACCGTAGGAAATCGGAGACACTGTAGTCCTTTAGTTCTCCACTAAAATCGCAGGTTTTCAATTCAGGAAGTTTTTGTTCTTTGGGTAATCTTGACGACTGCTCGACCGCCAGTGATCGAACACTTTCAGACTCGAGGATGATTATTAAAACAAATAAAAACCAATTCGATGGAAACGAAAAGGACTTCATTCTTCTCATTCTTTTTTTTATCTTCTATTTTATTGATGAGTGAATACAATTCAAGTCGAATTGAACAAAAGAAGAATCAAAAGGATCTAATTGTAAGTGAACGATAATCAATTCAAATTAAAAAAAAATCCCAAGTCAAATTAATTCAATTCAATTAAAATCGAAAAAATTCAATTTTAATTGAAAGAATCAATTGAATCAAATCAAACTATATAAAATGTGAAAAACTTCAATTCAAAAATCAAAGAACCAAATTTCTACCAAGTCTTGAAAATTAATTCAAATTGAAAAATAAAAAAAATTCAATTCGACTGAATGAACCGTTTTAATTTACCAGATCAATTCTTGTATGTATCAGAACTTGTTTGAATGATTCAAATTGTTAGTTACGAATTGAAAAGAGGAAGAAAAAAAAAACTTGATCACACTCTATCGTTTACACACATAGACTCGGTGTTGCTTTCAAACGATGCAATCCATTCGCAGGATTATGCGAAACTGTCGTTTAATATTTCTTGTCGAAGAACTCGAGTTGTTTGCAAAAGTTTTTGCGCGGGTTTTGTGCGTAGGTTTACATATATTTAATACATACGTATATATATATTTATGTATGTATGTATGTAACGAGTAACGTCAGAATGAGAAACTCTCTCTCGTGCAGAGAGTAGAAGGACCTACATTTGGCAAAAGAACGTCATTACACTTATGCGAAATTGAGTAGATGTTGAAGTCGACCGGTAAAATAGTTGATATGCAAAGTAACGGTATTCATAGACTGAGATGTCTGTGTATGTACAAAAGTCATATTTATACTTCGGTTGCGAAATCGATGACTCTCTGAGGTCACTGCAACTTAAATAATACTACGTAAATGTTTTTTGAATAAAATTTCAATCACGTAATTCTGTTTGAATTGACAAAATTCTTATTCAAATTGTAAAAATTTTAAATAAAATTCATAAAGTTTTAAGTAAGAATCGGTAATTTCAATTCCAATCATTCAAGTTCGACTCTAATCACGATGAATCAAAGGTCAAATTCAATTTCAACATATTAAATATAATTCGAATTGATAAAATTTTCAATTCGAACTGATAAAATTTTATTAGAATTGACGAAATTTCAATTTAGATTAACGAAATTGAATTCGAATTGTACAGAATTTCAATTCAAGGGAATGAAATTCAATTCAACTCGAGACAAATCAATGTTTGAATTTGAGAAACACAATAAATACAATGAAAATTAACAAAATTTTCAATTCAAACTAATAAGATTCGCTTTAAATTGATGGAATTTCACTCGAAATCAAAGCAATTTGATTGCAATTGTATGAAATTTTAATTCTAACGAATGAAATTCAATTCAAATCAAGGATATAATTAGAATTGAACCAAATTCAATTCAATTTGAGCAAATCTGCAATTCGAATTGTTAAAATTCAGTTTTAGTTGACAGAAATTCAATTCAAATTGTAAAAAATTACAATTCAAATGAATAATGTACAATTCAAATCTTATCAACTGAGTATTTCAGTTGAAGATATACAATTTAAATAGACAAACTATCAATTTAAATTTCAAAGCTTCAAAATGACTCAAAAAAAATAAAAAAAATTACAATCAATTCAAATAAATCCAGAAAAAAAGGAAACGGTTATTATCTTAGACACGATTTATTTCTGGACAAAACTTACTTCATCGATACGAAAAATAAAAAAAATAAGACAAAAAAAAAACCAAAAATTATTATAAAAATAATAAATGAACACTCATATATAAGATAGATAATATGTACAAAAAATAAAATTATTTTGATGTAACATTTCTGATTTGGCGTTATAGTATAATAGATAACGATTATATCATTTGGCTCCGAGTCACAGTACGTATATTACTCCTTAAGTGTATTATCATCACATCCTCTTCCACGTTTAGCAAGTTGATGACAAAGTCTTGGACTGGCAACAATCTCTCCCAAAAATACACTCAAAAGATAGTTTTCCTTCATTGGATCCGGTGAAATTTTGTAACGACTAGAAAAAAATAAAAAAAACAAACAAAAAAAAAAGAACAACAAAAATAGTGACAAGCTATTAAAGGAGCAGCCCAACACCATTCAAAATGTTCTTCAAAGTGTCAAAAAAACATTTAGAAGATAAAAATCTTCGTTGTCTAGCTTCGACGCCTTTACTACTTGTCTAGACTTTGGACTCTTCAAACACTTATCAGAAAAACTAACACTTCCTATTCCCATTTAGGCGCCGTTAAAATATCCACCATTTCCATGACGATTTTTTATTTTTGTTTTCGAGAAGAGAAGAGAAGAGAATTGTTCAGGACTCTGGTCTCTTATCAACATAGACACAAACCAAAAAAAATTTTTAAAACTATTCTGATACCCAACTCCAACCCAACAATCATTTAAAATGTCATTTAAGACACTGCGTGTATCTGTTTTTGTTTATCCGAGAAATGGAAGAAAGTCTTTCAGTTTCACTTCTGGTTTTAATAAATTCTTGCCCAAAGGCCATGCCACTGACATTCAAAAAACAAAAATTTCTATAAATTGTATATTCCATTCGTCGTAAACTCACCTGAATATATAATCCCAGTCCATTACACGGTCTCTCTTTAATTTCTGAAGCGATTTTCCAGCGTATTTTGAACACACTCTTTCATAAACGCAAACTCCTTCTCCGAGTTCATTTACAAGTCTTTTTTCAACCTCACCAACGTCAAGTAATTCTTCATCGTTAAGACCTTGGCCAGTTGACCTCCTCGCACGACTTACGTAGGTTTCTGATCATAACGATTAGAAAAACCAATTAGTGCTCATCGAACAACATTTTAAACAGGAAATGAAAATGATGAAAAATAATTTCATTTAGACTTTTTTCCTCACCTGGATTCAACGAGTAAGCAAGTTTCTTCACGAAATTTGTCAATCTGACTGCGGCTATTATCACTGGGAATCCTACCAGTTGGACAGGAATTTCGAATGCAGGTTCCTGAGGGCTGGGTGCAGCGATTAGACCGTTTAATAAGAGCAGGGTTACTCCCAGCGTGAAGAATATCCTCGTTAATTTCATTACTGGTTTTTAAAATAGAAATCTTCATTATCGATGAGGGGATGATGGATTTTAGTGGTTACTTACTCGGAGGGTATTTTTTTTTTTTTAATCCCTGAGTCTGGCTCCACGTGTCTGTCTTTCTTGGCTTAATACCGATCCTTGAATGTCGTCGTTTGGTATGGACAGCCGGTCGAGTGGTGGTCAGAAACTAAGAGAAAGTTAAGTCGAGTTCCCACCAGGTTGTTAAAGTCTGTGTTGCAACACCGGCTCGAAATCGAGTCTGATCGTTATTATGTATGGTTAATGATATGGTAGTGGTGTGAACGTACTACTAAACGGATTTTAAATAATCAACTCTCCTTTTCATGTTTCACTATTTCACTCTTTATTATCAAGTGTTGACAGAGTTCTGACGTCAATACGTGTTACGCAGACGTATGCCAATACGAATTTTAAACGACAGGTTGTTTTCCTAGAAATCGTACTATTCATATATCAGGTCAAACAAACCGTAGGAATTGTAATACTGAATTAATAATCATTTTTATTCACTCGTTTCGTCGATATTAATAACCTAGATTCACTCCGTTGCCAATTTCCGCCGTGGCGCTGCAGTCGGGAAACTTTATTCGCTGATTTCTGCCGATTTTGAGATTCGAAAATCTTTTCTATGGACAGTTTCTCGTCGTGCAGGTGACAGAGAAGGTCACAGTGATCAATTTTTGGAGAATTTCAGCCTCTGTGAATCTAGAGAACGGTTCAAAGTCGTGAGGTGGACACATCGTCCGCCATATTGAATAGTTTAAAATGTATTTCTTTCAGACGGAAAAAGGACTAAAGGTGGTTCTTTTCTCAAGGATTAAAAACTGTTTGAATAATTTCTATAAAAATTATGTATTTCATTAACAAATTGAACTTCATTTACACAAATTATTATATTATTATAAGATAAACGGAGTACATAATATCAGTTTATTATACATACTAGGATAAAAATTATTTTTAAAAGTATTACAATAAAGATATATAATAATAATAGTATTATAAATAAATACTGAAATCAAGTTCAATAAAATCATGGAATTGAAATATCGTTTATTTCATTCCCATCAAGTTAGGACTAGCTTCGCTATCTTATCTATCACTCGTCAGTCATTTCCACTCGCACAAATAATAACTAAATAATAATAATATTAATTAATTAATTAATTAATTAAATAATTTCTTAATGAAATTTATCATATCACTCGTAAATAATTTTAATAATCATTTTATACACACTAATCAACGTTTTTTTGTATGATTTTTGATGTTTTATAGAGAATAATCAAAAAAACAAAAAACAAGAAAATAGACAATTAAAAAAGTAAAATTTTGACAAAAACTAAAATTAGTAAAAAATAAAAAATATGTTATTAACAATTAACGATTAGTCATTTTTTTCAATCAACTCCTTTTCGTCCTTAAAATACTTTGTCTCAACTTTCAAGGCCTGATCAACGCAGTCTGACCTTTTTCATCATACTCAAAACACTTGACCCCGGAAAAGGACAAGTTGGATAAAAATTATGACATCCTTGACCCTCCAGACCGGATATCAACTGCCCCATATGTGCAGCGAAGTGATATCTCGAAGCAACTTCCGCTGTTGTACTCAGGCTGGTGTCTCTGTAAAAAGAAAAAGAATAAATTCGGTAATTAACTTCAAAAAATAAGAAAACTAAAAATGAAAAAATTTGTTTTTGGGGCTTTTCTGGTGTTTCCAGTTCCTCCAGTATAAAAAAAAAAAAATAGATTTTTTTAATTCTTGACTAGATTATCCAATTTTCGGTGTAATTTTTTTATTTTTAAACTTCTTTTCACTTCGAATGGGAATAAATTTTCTATTTTTGTCTCAATTCATGAACCGGAAATACGAATAGGTCTCTAGGGTATATGAATATCATAGAGCATTTCAAAGGCAAGGAGGAGAGGGGGGGGGGAGTATGACTAGTTTTCCAACTCTTTTTCTATCCCATCGATAAATCTTTTCCCAAAGTATGAAAGCGACGACAGGGAAGTAAGTAAGTAAGTAATTCGTTGCATAGCTATATAGCTACCTAGTCATACCATACCCAACGTGCTAGTACTATCTAGTATCTACTAGGTACGAAATTGCAGCGTTCGCTGCATATACTACACTATCTCCATTCGGATATATTCTCGAACCAAGGATATGAGCTATGGCTATAACAATTCAGCAATTGCATTGCTTTTGGACAGTGGAAACTGGAGTGGAGTTGAAAAGGAGAAGGAGGAGGAGGTTACAGAGAGCGTTGGAAATGCGGAAACTCTTAAAATGAGGAGGAGGAGGGTAAAACAGATAACGTCACTATAGTTCTGCTATCCTTAAAGAGGAATGAGGGAAAAATTTTTGTTTTTCGTTTTTTATTCTTTTTCATTTTCTTTTTCTAGAAACTAGAGATTTTTATTTTATTTTTAAATGAAATAGTTTTTGAAATTATTACCAGTGAGTCGAACAAATCTTTGGTATACTAAAATCGGGTCAATGGATCGCATTTCTCGCCGGCTCATGCTGCTTTTATCTCGATTTGGTATCTATGTGTGTCTTTCCAAATTTTTGTCTTTTTTTCTCTATTCTCTTTCTTTTATTGGTCTTTCGTTTTTCTTGATCTATTTATTATTTTCTCTTTTTGTCTTTCGCCTAGGATAGGAGAAAATATATACCTATATATTTATACGTGTACCTATATGTATACATATGAAATTTATTTACTAGATTGTCCCGAAAATTCTTGAAACAGTTATTTGGCTCCACGTTACTTTTATATATACATAAGTATGTACATATACGTTATGTACATGGAATAAAATAATTAAATAATGAAATTTGTTAGAAGTAGGTACTATGTAGTCACAATAATTGAAATAGAAAATAGGCACAAGGCAAAATAATATACCCTAAGTACCCAATATACATATATTGTATATAGATATTACATATTGGCAATGCATTCACTTTCTATAAGTATTGCAGTTGTCCATTGAATACATGTATATGTATACATATATAAGAATTGATGAAATATTGTGGCACAATTAGAAAAGCCGTTTTTTCTATCAGAAAAAAAAAGGGTTTTTTTTTTTTTTTTTAATGGATTTTGGAAAGATATTTGAAAATAAAAAATATGTTCAAAAAGATGAGAGTTTTTCGTAAGAGAAACCTATTTTTTCATATTTATTTTCTTGCGATAAAGATACGATAAAAATTTGCATTCAACCCTCTGTTACGTCAAAGTATGAAAATTGAATATTGCATATCTCGTAAACGGGGTAAGTCTCAAAGGGATGAAACTACTTGGTCAAATTTACAATCTTAAAACACACATACGTATGAAAGGTAAAAATTTCAGACAAATCAAATTTTTCGACGTACTTTTCATTTTTTGATATAATTGGTGGACTTTCCCATATATAATATAGATATAGGTATTATAATTCGACGAAGTAAAAAAGTAATTATATATATGTACTAGAGTTTGGCATGTTAAATATACATATAGGTATAATATTTACATACATTATAGGTATATATACTAGAGAAAGTAATTTTCAATAATTTTGGGAGAAAGTATCTATAAATATAATATGTATATATGTATGACAATATATGTATACATATATATATATATATATATATATATATATATATATATATATATATATATATATATATATATATATATATATATATATATATACATACATATATGTGTGTATACGTAAATATCGCATATTATATGTACAGACAAATATATCAATTTATATATACTGGGTGATTCATTTTAATCGCCTCAGGCCGATTTTTCCGAACTTAAGCAAGATACGAAAAAAATGTTGATATAAAATATTCAGGGTTAAAAGGGGGACGAAACTTGGTGATATCAGTATTTCCGTAAATAGAGCCTTTTTTTTGTTTTTTTTTTTTTTTCTTAATGGAAACTTATATTTTTCATTACGTAATTTTGATCTACTTGAAAAATCAAACGACTTTTGTATGAAACATTTTTTTGTGAGACATCAAGTCTTTATGATATTCAACTGAACGACTAGAGATTTCTGAACTTTTAATAACATTTCAACCCTAAACTATCAAGTTTGGAGAAAGATTTCATTAACAAAAACTGCGTAATTTCACGTAAAGATTCTTGGGGAATAATTGCAGATTTTTTTTTTTAAACAATTTCTGCTGTTTTTTAGTCAACTAAAGAAGCTACAATAAAAAGTTATTGGAAAAAATTCTTCAGTCATTGTCCAAGAATCTCTGCATGAAATTACGCACTTCTTGTTTCTTGTGATTTTTCTCCAAACTTGATAGTTTAAAGGTGAAATGTTCTCAAAAGTTCAAAAATCTCTAGTCGTTTAGTTAAATATCATAAAAACTTGATGTATCACAGAAAAATATTTCATACAAAAGTCATTTGATTTTTCAAGTGAAACAAACTTATGTCATGATAAATGTAAGTTTCCATTCAAAAAAACTAAGTTAACCTTCACCTGACCTTGGCGGCTCCATTTACGGAAATACTGATACCACCAAGTTTTGTCTTTCTCTGAACCCTGAATATTTCATACGAAACATTTTTTCCTATCTTGCTTAGTTTCGGAGAAATCGGCCTGGGGCGATTAAAATGAATCACCCGGTATATATGTATATTATATCCCTTTCTTAAAAAAAAAAGATTTTAATGGAAGTTGAAACCGCTTTTCCGCGATACTGATTGGCTAATTACTGCGAAATGCGCACTACATCAAAGGCATCAAGTCATATAAACGTTGGATTAAGATCAACGAATTCTCAAACTGTTTAGATTATAATTTATATACCGATTACGATGTAAGTTTTTTTTTTTTTTTTTTTTTTTACCTCAAATACACTTTTAAAAAAAATTAAAGCAGCACTTTAACTCTGGGGGATGAATAGTAAATTTTTCAAATGGTTGTGATATTTTGGAGCTCGGAATGTCTTCTTCAAAATTCATTAAACGAATGTCAGTTATCGTGTCTCGTTTCAGAGAAGCATCACTTTAAGAAGCAAGGAGTACGTAAATTATCTATTTATTATAAATCTTAATGAATTTCACATCGTACAGACATTTTTTTTTATTTTATTTATTTTTTTTTTCGAATACTGAACTTGAACTAAAGTTAGGAAATTTTCTCACATCTAAACTGAGTTTCTTGCCGTCTCTCTAAAAAAATTTCTCGCTGAGATAGGCACGTTTTAAACAAAAGACTGCAAAAAAAACTCTTTCAATCGTAAAATTTTGAAAATTAAAACAGGATTAGTTCAATAGCAATACTTTTCAGAGGATGAAATCCCATTTAAAAAAATGCTCGAAAAATTGCTTTACGATAAGTCCGTCATAAGTTATGGCAGATTGAAGATTTTTCCAGTTGTATTCTTCAAACTTACGTATAACGATCTCTAAAAAAAAGTTTCTCAAAACTGACTGATTTTTAACTAAGGTAATTCTTGCGAAATGCTAATTAATACAAAAAATCAGCTTCGATCTAAGGGAGAAAAATCGCAGATCCAATCCAAGAGAGGTCAAGGGTCAGACCCTGGTATATAAAAGACACGGAATTCCCCATATATATATACATTATAATTATTTCAGAAATATTATTCCTAAATTTTTATTGTTTCTTATTTTTTATATTTAATATTATTCATTTTCGTTTTCAAATTTCTATTCTTTTCTCTATACTTTCCTCACGGTCTACCACGTATAGTAAGTAAGTATATGTATATAATTATTTTTTATAGCTATTATATTCGTATTTACTCTACTTCCGGCATATTATGTGTATATATACCTATTTATATAAAATGTATGTGTATATATATATATATATATATATATATATATATATATATATATATATATATATATATGTATATATATATACATACATATATTGTGTATTAAATAATGAAAGTTGTGAAAGTACAGTATATAGGATAGGTATATAGCTGTACCCGCTGCAATAATGATCGTTCCAACGAATAATAAATCATAATATGATATGTATATAATATATTTTTATGTATATTAGTATATAAACATATAATAAGTAATAACGAATGAGGAAAAAATTTAAAAAAAAATAATTATAAAAATAGGATAGAAAAATACGAAACGTATCTCTGTACGGAAATTACCTTGATCAATTATTACAAAATATATACCTATAATGTATAATATAGGTATCTATATAATATTGTAGGTATATTATAGACATACGCATATCCTATATCCGATTATATGTATATCACAACCGCATACGAAGGTCAAAAACCTTTCCTTGACGTTTCGAAGTAGAAAAAAAAAAGAAAAAAAAAAACAAATTCAATAAATGAAAAAACAAAAATAAATACATACACACACACATATATATAGGTATAGGTATATATGTATAATATGTACATATACATATACTCTTAGAAGTTACTTTGATTTTGACCTTGTTTATATATATATATAGCATATTAAACTTTATCCTTCGCGATCACGTTATTATAATATTATAATTATATATATATAGGTATATATGTATTACACATACGTGTAGATATGTGTATTGTATCGTTTTACTATTTGGTCATTGTAAATTTATTGCTTTTTCAATTTTTTTCCTTATTTTTCACGATCTTTTGTTTTTTATCACTCCCACTTCACCATCCCCCGCTATAAATTTTGACAAAATTGATGAAAAAAAAAAACCAAGAAAGAAATACAAAAGTACATATTTATTATTTCCTCCTTGATGTATACGTATACCTCTCTCTCTCTCTCTCTCTATATATATATATATATATATATATATATATATATATATATATATATATATATATATATATATATATATATATATATATATATATATATATATATATATATATATATATATATATATATATATATATATATATATATATATATATATATATATATATATATATATATATATATATATATATATATATATATATATATATATATATATATATATATATATATATATATATATGTGTATGTATTGTATAACCAGAATAAATAAAATTCAATATCAACTCACAAGGAAAGTGGAAAAAAACCAGAAGCAAAGCAAAGCAAAAAAATAAAAAAATCTTAACACTGTTCTGGGAATTTCGATATAGGTATATCTAGATGTGTATATAGGTATATAATATCTCAATAATATAATAAATATAAGTAAATAATATCGCTCACCTTATTAAATTTAATAATGATCTCTCAGTGTCGCTAAGTTGATCTTGATTAGTCGATGCGGTTAATTCGCATATCAATTTTGGCAGGCAAGCACTTTTTATCGTCGACATTAGTTTGGCTTTTGCTGATATACCTATATTTTTTTTTTTCAATCCCCCAACGATTGTCAATCAGAAACAAACAAATGAAATTCGTTAATAAATAATTGAATAATTAACAAATAATCGAGGAATTAGTATAATAATGATAATAATAATAATAATAATAATAATAATAATTATGATAATAATAATAATTTCTAAAAATCTGATGAGAAATCGAAAATTTTGTAGAAAAATTTTTTTTTTTATTATTTTTTTTTTTTTTTCAAGTAACAATAATAAATATATAAATTGATGATACTTTTGTATGTATGTATGTACATATAAGTATGTAATATGTATTTAATAATATTATATTGCATTATATATATTATATTATATGTATACCTATGTATAATATGTATAGTTAAATACATATTTTTGTTTAATTTAGTGGCCCAAGGATATAGACCCTCCTTGTAAATACCTATATATATATATATATATATATATATATATATATATATATATATATATATATATATATATATATATATATATATATATATATATATATATATATATATATATATATATATATACAGTATATGTATGTACATATATAAATGTATATATACCATACTGTGACTTGTACTCATTGTGGCTCCTCGCTTAATAAAGAACTTTGAAGGTTTATGGTCATCTATTAGCCACGTGACATTAACGTTGAATTAAACATACATACATACATACATACATACATATATATATATATATATATATATATATATATATATATATATATATATATATATATATATATATATATATATATATATATAGATGGTATATGTAAATAGATTTGTGTGTAAAATGGTCTATCTGGTTTTACTGCAGCAAGATAAAAATCAATGAAACTAAATATCGATCCATAATCAATGTCAACATTTTTCTAGTATGTCTATTTCAAATTCAAATTACAAAAACAAAAATAAAAAATAAAAAATAACATAAATAAAAATAAAAAATTCATTAGTCGATCAATTACCTAATTAATTAATTTATTTATTTCTTAATTAACTAATTCGTTGATTTATTATTAGTTCGTTCATTTACTGTCTAATAATACATTATATATGTATGTATATTCTTTCGAACGAAATAGAAAAAAAAAACAATGAAAAATAGAACCCCCCCCCCCCCCCCTTCTATCAAAAAAAAAAAAAAAAATGACCCAAGAACAAAAAAAAGTTTCTTCAACGTAGATATCCGGTACATATTAATAGGCACGAAAAATATATTTAATACACATCGCGATATATCTATATACGTATATGTATAATTTATGCTTACCCATATATATATCCGGTCCAGTAATAATTATAATTGTATACATATATATATATATATATATATATATATATATATATATATATATATATATATATATATATATATATATATATATATATATATGAATACGCATACATATACATAAATAAATATAATAAATTCTCGCATAAATCTTATTATATGATTATATACATATACCTGTATGTATATGTATATATATACCTATATATTATACCGTACGTAAACGATAAATTATCATTACATTGCAAAAGTTTTTGAAAAATTGCATACTCATCAGATATTTCATTCATTATTATTATTATTATTATTATTATTATTATTATTATTATTTTAATAAACCAAAAACTAAAATAAATAAATAAATACGTAATCTATTTATATACATAAGAAAAACAAAACAAAATCAAATGTTTAAAACTATAATAATAAATTAAATAATCAGATATGAATATTTTCATTTTTTTTTTTTTTTTTTATTATTTTTGATTTTATTTATTTATTTATTTATTTTATTGATTTTTTATTCTTTTTTTGGAGCAGCTCTCACCGTTTTCTTCCAAAAAATTCTCGTCATCGGACAATGTCTGTGTAACCCTTTCATTTCGTACCACAACGTTATCATCGTCGTTGTTGTTAATCGGTCGTTGAACGTTTCGTTTCAGGGCAGTTGTACCATTTTTATCAGCATTTGTACCGAATATCGTTGACATTAAAGAAGTGTAGTCACCAGCGAATACCAAAAACATACCGACGAATATAACCAGTCGTACTGTTCCCGTATCCATTTTTATTTATTTATTTTTTATTTTGTGTATTTTATTTTTTTACAAAATTTGAAGAAAAAAATTACTACAGATTTTTCTTCTTTCGTCTTATTTTTTAATCTAATTTTTTAATTTTTCTTTTTTATTTTATTTCCTTTTTCTGCTTTTTTTCTGGTTTTTATAAATATACGAAACGTTTCACTCAAAAATTCAATAATTTTAATTTAAAACAACGATATGAATTAATTGTTTAATAATTTTATTAATTATTAAACGTTTTTATTTATTTATTGATTTTTTTTTTTGCACACAGCCTCGGGTTACGACAATATTTTCACGATTTTACCACCACGTGCAGGAGATTTCCTTTCTGTTTTCATTTATTTCGATCTTTAAATTAAGAAACCAAAAAAAATCAAAAATCAAAAAGTTCGACGAGTCAAGTAAAAATTTGAAAATTATTTCATTTTTTATTCTTATTGATTTTTGGACTTTGCGGAATGGTCACCATCCGCGAGGTGAATTACAAATTTCCTTTTTTCAAAATTATATTTGTGATTCAAAATCAAAAATAAAACGAAAAAAAAAAACAAAAATCGTTTTCAATCCCGTAACCGAGTAAACTGAACCGGCGAGTCTCAGAGTCAGAGAATGACTGGATAGGTATGTACAAAATGAAATGAAATGAATGACTGGAAACACCAGTTTAACCGACCTCTCTGTCTCGCTTTGCCTTGCGAACCGAAACAACGAATACGACTACCGTCTTCGTACGTACCTGTACCTACTCCATACTCTGTTGCGATCGGAGAAGAAGAAGAAGAAAGTGAAAGTCATTCGTTGTTGTTGTTATTATCATTATTTTATATTATGTATGTATGTATGTATCTACGTAGGTAGGTATACATAAATACCTTCAGATATGGTACGTTTCATATATACGTAACAGTTTTGTTTTTTCTTTTTTTTTTTTGTATTTTTTAAATAGTATTTTCTTATTTGATTACGAAATTCGTAGCTAAAAATATCTCGAAAATACGACAAAGGGATGCAAAACTTGTATATTGAAAGAGAAACCTTTTTTTTTTTTTTACTGATGAAACAAAAAAGTGATGGAAATACGAAAAAAGAAAAAATTTCAAAGTCGTATCAGAAATACGACAAAAAATTTTATGTCGTATTATAAGAATACGACATAAGGCTTGAAAGGTATTTCGAAATACGAACTTCGAATGAAAGATTTTTTGAAATTATGACAGAAGTGTGAAAGTCGTATTGAAAAATATTTTTAACGCCATACTTGCTGTTTTATGTCGTATTATAAGAATAAGACATAAGGCTTGAAAGGTATTTTAAAATACGAACCTCGAATGAAAGATTCTTTGAAATTATGACAGAAGTGTGAAAGTCGTATTAAAGAATACGACAAACGTTTTAGAAATAGGTGGAAATTTCAAAACGGATTTAAAATACGTTTTAAGTATTAAATTACGTTCAAAATTCATCGTAAAAATTTGTCAATTATTTTAAAAAACGTTTCAAAAGTATGACAAGTCTGTGTTAGAGGTTTTCAAAATACGACAAGGTTCTGAAAAACGTTTTCTAAAAATTTTTTAACGTTTCAAAACGCGTTCTAAAGAACTGAATGCATCTGAATGTCGTTTGAAAAAATTTTTCACACGTCCAAAAAGGCATTTTAAAAATACGACAAGTCTCTGAAAGTCGTTTAAAAAATTTTGAAACTTGCTTAAAATGAGTTTCAAAAATCTACATGCATGTTTAAATAGTTTTAAAAATACGACACGTCTTTGAAAAAATTTTTATAAATACGACCAACACTTTGAAAAATTCTTTACGCCAGATACGACACATTGAAATAATTTTTTAAACATAGATAAATACATATTTACACGTCTTACGCCTATGTTACATTTATTTATACATAGGTATACATATTATGTACTCATTTTTCATTTACGGGTATATATTATAGGTATATATCGGTATATACTTACATATTTATATAAGAGTTGAGTTTATTGAACCGAGTTTCACCTTCGATTATTTATATTGCCTGCAGTATTCGAGAGATTTAAACTACATCAGGGTATAAATTATCTCGACTAGATGAAAGTACCTATGTATCTACATATAATATATACCTATATCCATATACACAATTCCATATATGTATACATATATATTTATCGTTGTAAAACGAGTTTTTCTATTGAAAGTTGTACAAACGTTGAAAATAAAGAACAAAAAAAAAAAAATCAAGAGAAAATCAAGAGAAATTTTGAGAAAGGAATTTTTTTTTTTCAAAAATTGAGAAACGTATGTATATCTATACATATCGTGAAAATTAATATCGATCTCTGACGTCGTAGTAATAAATATATAAGCATATACATATATACTAGGTATATAATATTAATTCATTTCTCTTGCGTAAGGATCAGGTTTCACATGTATATATATATATATACATATATAAAAATATACATATAGGTGCATATATACATACATAAACGTTATACTTGAACTCAGTGTGTTGTATGAAAGTCGTTACTTTCCCTTTTCGCATAGTTTACTATATATGTACTATATATATAATGTATATAAGATTACAAGCGTATCAATTAACAGGTATATAATATAACATATGATACCTAATATATCATATATTATAATATTTAGGAAAAGGTTTACGAACTAAATCCTAATCCTAGTAGGATAGTCCTAAAATGTTTTGTTTCTTTTTTTTTTTTTTTGATTTCGTATTACTGAGCCAGTTTTTACGATAAAAATTTTTTGAGTATGACATTTTGCAGAGAATTAAATTATCTACAAAAAATGTCCTTAGAAACAAATTCGTAAATCAAACGATGTCCAAGCTACAAGCATCGAAAGTAGCTACTATACCTTCAAATTCTCGATCATGGCTAAACTGTTGAAACAAGAAAAATTATTCCAAGAATATGTATATTTTTTTTTTTTTTTTTGTTTTTGCGAAACCTGACTGAGTAATATCGATTTGAGAAATGAAAAAAAATTTATGCCTTTACCTGAAATTTTTTCATAGAAAATGTCTTACAGTTTTAAAACAAGAATTTTATGACACAGTTTTAGTTCTTTTTCAAATTTCAAAATTAGATAAACCCATTCCAACTGGAAACTGAAAATAATAAACAAAAAATCAACTTTTTGTTTTGATTAGCAATTTTATTTTTTCAATTCGAAAATATACATTTTTTGCTTTTTATCAATTTTACATTAACAAATTATATAAAATCGTGGATCGATCTTCGGTGTTAATTAAAAATAAGGAGTTAGTTTGAAAATAGTTTTTATCAGAGGTGGATAAAAGGTGGTTAAAAATTTTTGAATTGTAATAATTTTTATATTTGTTTCATCATTTTTTACCAATTTAGATAATTTCAAAATTTTTTGTAGTTTCGTATTCGTCTCGGAGGCTGAAAAGACGATAAAAAAATCTTAAGAAGATTTCTTCAAACCCAAAAAATGAAAGTTCAAAAAAAATGGATCCAAAAGGAAAAAAAAACTGAGAAAAATAATCACAAACGAAAATTCTTTTTCTTTCTTAAATTTCGTAGAATTGCAATTTTCGGATTGAATTATAACAAAATTTAAACGATTTTCAAATCGAAACACACCAAAGTCCAAAAGCTCAGCAAACGCTTGACGGCTTGAATCCGATTTTTGGAGCCGGAGGAGCGGGCGGGGGTCCATTTCCTGGCGTGACACGATGACCTGGTGGCCTGGCGACGAAGATTCCGTACTTTCGGGGAGGAGGTTCTGGCGGCATTGGCGGCGGGAATGACGGTTCCAAAACCTAATTTTCATTTCCAAATTTTTCGATATTAATTCCAACAACTTGGAGAATTTTTTCAAATTATTTCTCAACAATTTTTTTTATTTAATGATTTTTGAAGATTTTTCAACGATTTTCAACGAGATTCAATGAATTTTGAGTATCTTTAAATTATCTTTAATTAATTTTCAATGATTCTTGAATATTCTAAAATTATTTTTAATCATTCCTTAATATTTTTGGATAATTTTTCTAACGATTTTCAATATTTTTCAGATGATTTTGAATGATTTTGAACGATTCTCAATGAGTTTTGAATCCTTTATAATTATTTTCAATAATTTTCTAATGATTGACAAATCTTTCAAATATTTTCTCAACGATTTTCAATGTTTTTCAGAATTTTTTGAATGATTTTGAACGATTCTCAATGATTTTTAAATATTTTATAATCGTTTGCAATAATTTTTAATGATTTTCGAATATTTTTCAATGATTTTGAACGATTATCGAATGATTTTAAGTCTCCTTCAAATATTTTTTCAATGATTTTCAATGTCTTTTAGATGTTTTTGAATGATTTTGAACGATTTTCAATGATTTTCTAATCTTTTATAATTATTTTCAATGATTGTTGAGTATTATCTAAATATTTTCAACAATTTTAAGTCTCTTTCAAATATTTTCTCAATTATTTTCAACGTTTTCCAATTATTTTTAATGATTTTGAACGATTCACAATGATTTTTGAGTATTTTATAATCGTTTTCAATAATTTTCAAGTATACTTTAATTATTGTCAATAATTATCAATGATTTTTGACTAATTTTGAGTGATTCTAAACGATTTTCAATCATTTTTTTTTTTTTTTTTTGTATGTTCAAATTATTTTTTGATCTGTTTTAAATGATTTTCGACGTGTTTCAATGACATTATATTTTTTCAAATATTTAAATAATCAATTTTGAATGATTTTTAATGAATTTTGACGTGAATTTCAATGACATTCTTATATTTTCATTTTTCAACATTGAAACAATTTTTTGATCATTTTCTGAATACTTTTCGATCATTTTTCATCGATTAGATTGTTTTACAAATGATAAAATTAGTTGAAAATAAACGATTAAGAAATCAGAGAATAAAATAAGGCAAACCGGACCTTAACGTCCTCCGGTTTTTCCGCTGTGTATTGAACGCCTTCGATACATTCACCATCTGGACCAGAGGTAGAAATTCCAGTGTTGAATGTGCTGCCGATATATTTGCACTGAAAATAACCAGCTAACGGATATTAGAAATAGAAAACAATTTGAAAAAAAAAACACAAAGAAATACAAAAAATTAGGAGAAAAAAAAAACAGCAAAAAAAACAATGGAAACCAAATCGAAAAAAATAAATCAAGAATTAAAGAAATGATCTTCTTCAATTTTAAAAAATAATTTTTTGTTTTTTCTTCGTTTCTTTTATTTTGTTTTTTGTTTTATTCAATCTCAAAAATTATCCATCATTTGAAAAAAGTTTCATAATTACTTTTTCAAACACCTTTTCGAGATCTCCGATTTTATTCACAGTCGAGGCTAATTCGACGCTCAATTTTTCCAACTGAAAAGTAAAAACAAAAAAAAAACAAAAAAAATAAATAAAAATCGAAAATAACTTTTCCGTTTTTTTGTTTTTTTGTTTTCGTTCGTCATTTTATCACTCACTTCGTTGTCCAAATATTTTTCCGTCTGACGTTGCACTCCTTTCTGTAATTATTCAAGTCAACAGGAAATTTTTATTTATTTTTTGTTTTGTGGACAATTTTGATTTCTCGTTACAATTTTCTTCAATTTTAATATTTTTTAGTTTATTATTATTTTTTTATTTTTTGTGTTATTTTGTTTTCAACACTAACCGTTTTCACCACCACTTCCTCATACTCGACACGTTTTTTCTTCAGGGTAATCAAGTCATCCAATTTCTAAAATTATGAAATAATTTTAATTAATTTTATTTAACGTTAATTAATTAATTAATTAAATAAATCAAATTAATTTACGAATTATTAAATATCTAGATAATTTTAAACTGCAAAGAAATTGAAATGTAAAAAAAAAAAACCAATTAAAATTTATAAAAATTGAAATAAATTATAAAACCAAAAAAGAAATAACAACAAAAAAAGAAAAAAATTTATGAAAGATGAAACATTTTTTTGTTTTTTCTTCGTTAATCCAGCGTCACTTTAGAAACCCAAAAAATACAAAAATTCCTATAATCGTTTTCTAATACCTCTACTAATACAATTATTAGAGAAAATTGAATTTTAAACGGTTCGATTAAGTTGGGTGAAAAAAAAAAGACATAAAAATAAAAATAACGAACGATATTAGGTAAATGACAAAATAATTGATACACGTATGTATATACATATAATTATTATGTGTATATGAAAAAATTAAATATTATATATATAGTTGGAAAATTTTATCGGTGATTAATTAAAAATCGTTTTCTAATTATATGTATATTTAGTTGGAAAAAAATTTCAAAAATTGACTAAGAGAAATGAAAAATATAAAAAAAAAAAAGAAAGGAAAAACTGAAAATCCGAATTATGAAGAAAATCAAACAAATAAAAAATTATACTTACAGTTTTATTATCTTCCATCACAGCAAACATTTCCTCGTTAATTCTTTCAATCTTTTTGATAACCTGTATATATATATATATATATATATATATATATATATATATATATATATATATATATATATATATATATATATATATATATATATATATATATATATATATATATATATATATATATATATATATATATATATATATATATATATATATATATATATATATATATATATATATATATATATATATATTTTTTTTAATAAATGTTTTTCGATTCTTAGCTTTTTTTTTTGGTTTGTCTTTTTTTATACGTACCTTGTCAGCGTACCATAGACCGAAATAAAATAGACCATAGACCATCATGCACACGAAGAGATTGTCGAAAAAATTTTCACGAATGAAAGACTGAAATTTTCATAAAAACGTTAAAGATAACCAACAAAAAAAAAAAGAAAAATTTCTTCTTCTTCTTATTTTTTGAATTAGTTTCTCAATTTTTCTATTGTCTGATATAATTTTTTGATTTCTTTACAAAAAAAAAAAATCTATATTATTCCTGCAACGTTTACCTGAGGATCCCATAAATCGAAATATTTCAGAAATGGAAAATGTCTTGTTAATCTATAAAAATATCCTTGCCTTCTGTAAAACATGACACCTATATATAATTATTTTATTTACCCCTCCTGAATTTTGTCTTTGAGGATAAAAAATAAAATAAAAATTTGAGAAAGAAAATTGAATAAAAATCAATTGAAAGAAAAAAAAAGCAAAAAAAAAAAAAAAATCTAAATAATAAATTTTATGAATTTCTCTCAACGTCAGTTTTCAAACTCCGAAAGAAGTCTGAAGATGCAGTTAGATAAATAAAAAAATCGAGAAAAAAAGGAAAGATGAAAATTCGATTATTAAATTATCGAAGAAACAAATCAAAAAAATAAAATAAAAATGAAAAGATATTTAAATAAATAATGTAATTTATCTTTCACTTTTGCTAATTTCGAAAAACTCGACGAAATTATCCTCACCCTAAGACCACCCTAATATCCTCAAAGATTGTCGAATATTTTGTAATGATCTTGAATGATTTTAAATCTCTTCTAAATATTTTCTCCATGATTTTCAATGTTTTTTCCGAAACTTTGAGATTTTTCTATGACTCCGAGAGGCTTGGCTAATTTTTTTTCTTGTTAATTATTCGGAGATATTTTGGCTCATTAAAATTCCAATATTACCAAATTAAAAGGGCCACCCTAATAAAATCCTCATCCCTATAAAAAAAAAAAAAAAAAAAAAAAATAAGGAAGAGGATGATAAAATAAAATAAAATAAATAATATAAAAGAAAAAACAAAAAAAATGTCAAAACAAGATGTAAGAGAGTAAAAGTTGTTTTTACATCGGTACACGTTTGATTAAATAAATATACATATAAGATTAGCACATGAAAGGGAAACCTCACTGTGTATCTTCTTTTTCCACCTAATATTTCTAACGCCACACTTGCTGGCTTCCCATCCATATATATATAATATATATGTATATACACACCATGTATCCCTTAAGGGCAGGGTTGACTAACTAAATATGGTACAACGAGCTTTCAGGGCATATTTTAGGGGTGTTTCTATAAGTGGATACATATTAGGGATCCCAGAGATCAAATCTTGCGAGGATTTTATTTTTTCTCTTTTCACTATACGCGAATCAACTGTAAAAACACTTGTTAATATAAACCTGTATGACATATGAGGCTTAGTTTTAGTTTTCGGCTAGGCATATAGTCAAATTCTGAATAATTATATCGTGAGACGATTTTCTATGTGATTTTGTGAAAATTTTACGATCCAAAATTATTCGACCTTTTCGGTTATTTATTTCATTTTATTTTCTATTTTTTTAAACCAAATGCGTTTAAATATGGTATAAAAAAAAATCGTCTATGCAAATCATCATTGAAAATGATTGATTGAGAAAAATCATTAAGATCAAATCATTAAGATAAAATCAAAAAACCAACAGAAAACAAGCCGGAAAAACAGTTTTTCGGAGTACTTTTCATCAAATAGAAAAAAAGGATGGGTTTGTCAAAGGAAGAAAAAGTATAAAAAAGTAATGAAAAACCGAAAAAAAAGATTAAAATTGAAAATTTCACATAAAAAAATTCCCTATATATTGATAAACAACAATTACATACAGTGCGTTTAATCCCAATTCGATCCGGGAACACTTATAATTCCTTATTGTCATTGGCAAGGATCGCCCTATATATTGACAAACAACAATTTTATACAGTGCATTCATTCTCATTCGATCTGGGTATATTTACAATTTTTTTGATGTCATTGGCAAGGAATGCCCTATATATATATATATATAAAATTCTGAACTCGGAAGAATATATTCTTTCATTTAGAAAGGTAATGCAGAGAAAAAAGTATAGGTTTGTCGGTAAAACAGCGAAAATCGATTTATTTCCGGTAGAACCGGAAGTTCAAATTAAACGAGACATGGCAATTTTTTATGCCCATCATTTGGTTGTAAAGTCCTGTGAATTTCAGATTTTTTCATCGAGCCGTTTCCGAGATCACCGCGCGAGTTTGTCGAACAGGCCGATAGACGGGCCGTCATCTTTCCAAAAACCTTTTTTTTCGGATTCTAGAGGGTCGAAAACGTGAAGATTCGTTGAAATTAGCAAAAGTGACTTTTCGACCAAAAACAATACTTTTCTTATATCACCGTAGGTGATGAAAAGTAAAAAATCACGTGGCGTCTTGAGGAAATTGAATTCGGGTATGAGGAAACACCGTAGAATCTCCTGTGTCGTATATAAACTCCTACGTAAAGTGACGGGGTGGAGTTGAACCTGGGGGATAAAAGGGGGATTGGTATATAGGATAGTAATCGATTCGTGAGGAAGCGAAGCGGAAATCGCCCTGTGAGTGTGACGTACGAAGAGACGTTTACCGGAGCGAGAAATTACTCATCATTTCGATTGAGGTTAATTAATTAGATAATTAAAGGTCCCTGCAGCAGCAGCAGCAGCAGCAGCAGTGCAGTATAGGTACTTCACCTCACCGTAACACCAAAGCAAAACGTACCTATAATACCTGCCCCATTTCGAGATCAGACGTCAGTCGTCTTCTTGTCTTGTCTTTTACAGGATATAAATTATCCAAGATAATGTAAAGTGAAAGAAAGAAAGAAAAGGGACGTGGAAATAGTGGTTTTAATTAAAAGTTCAATTGTCCTCTGATTTGTTTTTTTTTTTTCTTGTCTTTAGAAGTAGAAGAAGCACACGTTAAGATAACTCTAGATCAGAAAAAAGATGTACTAAATCAGTTTTTCGATGATATCTTAAAAGGCGTTGATGATATCGAGATAAAGGTGATTATAAAAAATGAAGTTTATTAAATTCTCTATGACAAAGGTGAAATACATTTTTCTTGGATCTTGATTAGTTTCGCTGTATTTTATCACGGAATTTGGAACTGATTATCACTTTAAGATCGTTAATGAAATTTCAATTTTTTACTAAATATTCAGTCTAAAAATACAGCGAAACTAATCGAGATGTGAGATAAATGTATTCAAACTTTTTTATTGAGAATTTAATAACCTTCATTTTTGATGTTCACCTTTGAATTGATATCATTGAGACTTACCGAGATATTAACGAAAAACTAATTCCGAGTATGACTAAACTTTGATTTAATAATTTTTACTAAAATTGTATAAATTCGTTGAAATTTTTCATATAGATCATCCCGAAATTTTGAAAATTCGTTCAAATCATGAAAAGTTATTTTGCTATTAAAAAACAACATCAAATTTTTTCCAAAAGTATAATAAAAACAGGAAAAAAAAATGAATTGAAATATCTAGTCAATCTTGAATTTGCTCTGTGACATATAAGACCGTAATTTTTTGTATATATTTAGCATACATAATTATCATCTCATGATCATTTCACGATTTCATACATCTGGTTTATTGAATAAATTATTATTTCGATTTACAAAATATCCGATCGTTTGCGAAACAGAAACAGGAAATTAAATTTTACTTATCGGAATAAACTTGCAATTAGTGGTAATAATTTTCTGACAATCTTAAATCAAGGTTCATCATAACGTCATCATATATTATGTCATTAATGTTCGCGTTTTGTTTTTTTTTTTTTTTTTTTTTTGTCATTCGGAAGGTTAAATTTATGACTAAATATGTTAATACGTGTCTTGGAAATTTTTTAATTTCTATTTTTGCTTCATCAAATTTTTAGACGACAAAATACACTCACAGATATTTTTTAAAAAATCGAAATTTAATTATCAGGTATGATAAATAGTGTAGAAAAATTTCTTAGAACATTTTTGAATATTTTTAAATTTTATTTCCTCAAGCCAAAATATTCAAAGACATTTTTACAGCAACTGAAATTCAATTTTCAGACACCAGAACTCAGGAAAAACATGAAAAGATCTTTTTGAACATTTTTAAATTTTATTTGCTCAAACCAGAATATTCAAAGACATTTTTAAAACAACTGAATTTCAACTTTCAGGCACCAGAACTCAGGATAAACATGAAAAGATATTTTTGAACATTTTTAAATTTTATTTTCTCAAGCCAGAATATTCAGACATTTTTAAAACAACTGAAATTCAATTTTCAGACACCAGAACTCACGAAAAACATGAAACAATATTTTTGGACATTTTTAAATTTTATTTCCTCAAGCCAGAATATTCAAAGACAATTTTGAAGCAATCGAAATTCAATTTACAGACGCCAGAACTCAGGAAAAACATGAAAATATATTTTTTTAAATTTTTGTATTCAATTTTTTTCAAGGTACAGAACATTTTAAGACAAGTTACCAATTTTTCCAGAGATCTTCAGAACTTGAAAGAACATGTTTGGAAAAACAAAAAACAAAACAACTTGAAACATTTTTAAGCCCTCTAATAATAAATTTTCAAAAAAAAAAAAAAAAACACAGGACCTTTGATTTAAACTTAAAAAAAAAAATGAAAAAAAATTTTTTTTCAACTCAATCTCCACGAGTCAGAATATCATGAAACATTTTTTTTTTTCTTTCTCTTTTTTTGGTTCTTTTAACATTCTTTCGACTCGATCAAATACCGGGAGTAGTTAAATTGAATAATCCATTCTGTCTCATAAATATGTGACTTAGAAACAAAAAAAAAAAAACAAAATAAAAAACCAAAAAGTAAATAACACGATTTTAAAAATATCTATGATAATATCAAAAGGATTTTAAATCTTGGCCAATTATTTTTGATTTCTTGTTTTATTTTGTACCCTGCAGCCGATTTATGAAGATGGTCTTCTCGAATGACTAGTGATAAATTCATGTGAAAAACAAGACATTATATATCGTTCAGTATATATTTACCAGCCATTGATATAGATAGAGAGAGAGAGAGAGAGAGAGGAAGAGGAGTTTGTTTCTTTAAAATTTCTGTCTAAAAAAAAAAAAAAGTAAAAAATGAAATTCGAATTGCATAGGGGTGGAAGAAAAAACCATGAAAATTATAAAATTATGTACCTATACTATATAAGTATATAGTATGTATATGTATATAAGTAGAAAATAAAGTATGGTAAAGTATGTAAATTTCTTCTCGAGAAAAACAACAACAAGATGACAAGAAAATCGAACTGCAGCTAATGCAACATTCTATATATTTAGTATATAATATATATGTACTATTATATACATACATCGAAGAATTCAAGAGAAGAAAAAAATATAATGATCGATTTTTACATACATATATACATATGTATTATATCTGCAGGATGCCAGTCAGCAAAATTTTTCTAAATGTTACATACTTATATACTTATATACTTATATACTTATATATGTATAATTCTATGTATGGTAGGTATGTAAAGGCGATTTGATCTTTATGGTATTATAATAGTCCAGGCAGTTTAAAACACCGATCTGAGATATTATCGTTAGGTACATATACATATATACATATATGTATATTTGTATATAAGTGTATATACATAGGTATACATATATAGTAATAAAACGACGACGTGTTTGTTTTACTGTAACAAATGTCAATATTTTTTTAATATACTATATTATTTCATGTATACGTATGTATGTATATACGAGCCAATTATTATCCGCCCGACAAATTACCCCAAAGTATAGGCATCCATGTAACTATGTATGTATGTACATACATACCTGTATTAAAATCGATCAATATACGAATGAGAAGAAGAAACAAAAAGATAAAAAATAAGTAAATTCAAAAAAATTTGAGAAAGTCCAATTCGGTTATATAAATTAAATTAATAATCAAAATTCTAAAAGGTCAGAAGAACTTATTTTTATTTATATTCTATTTGACCAGATTTGTGATAAATTTTTGAAAAACAATTTCTTGTTTTTTATTTATTTTATCTTTTTCAATTTTTATAATTATGTATGTATGTACATACAATAGGTATATATGTATTAGTATATATAGAGGTGAAACGATTGATTTCTCTATTATATGTATATACTTTTTTTTATATAAACCAGATTCCATTCTCTAGAACCTTATAAAAAAATTCAATATATGTATATGTAATGTGATTTATATACATACATACACATATATAGGTGCATACTTATCTTATATACGTAAACAGGAATTCTATATAATACAGGACACTAGTCGTCCCTGAGAAATCGTGACAATATGTAAAAACAAACTCGATAGATACATATTATACATATATTTACATCGTACATACTTACATAGATGTTATATACTTTAATATGTAATGAAATTAGGAATATCAATAATTAATACGACGTATAAATAGTAATCAAAAAATTAAAGGTATATAATTTTATTTTCAATTTCACAAAATATTGCTATTTTTATTTATTTTTATTTTTTATTTTTCCTATCATCCGGACATGAAATTATAAAGATTGTAAATTTTTTTGAACCCATATAGTATCTGAGATAATCATTTTTTTTTTTTTTTTTCGGTACTTAATTAACAGAATGGAGAGAAAGGTGTACGCCAATTGTTTTATAGCTCAGAATCAGTCGAACCCCTATCATAATATGTATAACTATATGTAAGTATATTGACAAGAGTGCGCAAGTGAGTGATCGAAAATGAGTGAGAGAGTGAAGAGGTCTGTCTACTCAACGAGAACGGTGTTCGACTGTATTAAATCTAATCCATCTGACGAATCACATCATACTACAGTCAAACCCAACCTAACCTTTAATACATCAGCTATACCACGAGTATAACTGATTTAATCTAAAACGATTTAACAATGGCTAGGTTCCACTTCACGCACTTTCTTCTCCCCCTCCCCCTTGCACTTCGCTTCGTTTGACTAAACTCGAAAAACTCTCCCCTCCACTCTCTTGTTTTTTTTTTTTCATTTTTTTTTTTTCTTCTATTTGATACTCCCCCAATTTTGCCTAAATTTTCGTTTTGACAGATTATAAGTAAATCTGTGTACATACATACATATATGTACAGTCGAGGATCCGTCGTATTTTCTATAACCTCGAAATGTTGACCTGCAAGTAAAGAAGAGGGGGAGGGGGGAGAGGGTGTTGGTTCAAGTTCTACTGTATCCTCGCGGCTGGTAACGTGTCAGTCAAAGTTTAACCAACCGTAAGAAGGGTGGGTGAATTCGGGAGAGGAGGGAGAGGGGGGGGGGGGGGGGGCTTTTGTACATGATCAGTAAAGGAAATAATATATATATATAAGAATATAGAAAAATATATAAACTACTACATATACTGATAACATGTAGACGGATAGAATGAAGACAGAGATAGACAAGGGTGGTTGGGGGGGGGGGGGGGGGGGGGGGGGCAACAACAGTAGAAGCCGATATATATATTTTTTCTTTTTCTTTCTCTCTCTCTTTTAGCGTCAACGTTATACGATGTTACTTTCTGAGGGGTTTCGGAAACGAGAAGGGGGAGGGGGCGAGGGGATCCCTAAACGAAATAAGAGTGAACGGGGGTTCAGCACTGATTGCATGTCAACTTCGATATACTATATAAGGATATACGTCAAAGAATATGCTGCCCCCCTACCTTTTTCTTTCTCTCCCTTTCTCCAGTTTTCTATTATCTTCTACAATACTGCAACACAACTTGAAATTAATTTGAGTGGGTTTTTTTTTCCTTTTTTGCTCTCTCTCTCTCTCTTCGCCGTCTGACTGACTGACTGGCTAACTGACAGATAATAGAAATATTTGAGGGGATGATTTTAATTAATAAATTGCTATTTGATAACATCGAATCTTATTTTTTTTTTTTGTTTTCTTCGATTTTTTGGGGGTTTTTGTTTTTGTTTGTTCATTTTTCAACTTTTTTTAAAAATGTTCTTTCATTTACAGTTTCTCTGATTTGCCTGGTTTTCATTGTTTTTCAAAAATTGTGTGATTCCGAAGAAATAATAAACGACGAAATTTTGAGAACAAAAAAAAAAAAAATTTTGCAAAAAAAATTTAATCCTTCGAGCCGGATTTGAACCAGCGACCTATGGATGTCTCTTTTTGGTCCAATGCCATTCTCTTTCATTTGTATTTCCAACTACAGTCCACCGCTCTACCAACTGAGCTATCGAAGGCTGTATAAAGATTTGACTAAGTTAACGACATCACAGTCGGACCCCCGAAAAAATTGGGTTCAAATTTAAAACAAATACAAATATAACCTAAAAACTTTACAACGTAGTAACATGAGAGTAGATTAAGACCTGGGTCTTATAAACGAATAATAAAAAAAAAGAAGAGCAAACGAAAAATAAAAATAAAAATTTTGAGTTCAATTTTTTTTTTTTTCGGTTTGGATTTTTGGTAAAAATAATAATAATAATTTTTCTGGGTCTGTAAATGTTCAGGAATTAATTGATAATCTTCAAGTCAGACTTGATAATGAAGACAGATGAATAAATGATACGTTTTAGTACAGTCGGACCCCTCGCACGTCGATCCTAACCTATAAACGTGTATTTTTCTTTTCAAATGACTTAGAGAACTGCGACGGTAGTTATAGGTACTTAAATTCGTAACATAACCTGAGTTAACTAGTTGCCGCGATCGTTAACGAGGAAAAGAAACTGCCTCGTATCTATCCTATACCCCCTTTACCGAATAATCTTAAATAATTAATTTAGTCATGAAATTTAAAAGAGAAAGGAATTATGTTGGTCAAGGAAGAAAATTTCCAAAGACTTCTAATCGATAAAAGAATTCATTTCTATTCATTTGAGATATGAAATCTTGGAGAGTGAAAAAATTTAAAAAATTTTTTTATCGACATGAGTGTCCTTGGGAGTCAAGATTTCTTTTTTACCGATCGGAAAACGCCGATTTTTGTTCTTAAAATAAAAAATTTTCATGTATTTTCGCACACATTTAGTTTCATCGAATGAGATTTCGCGATATGCGTGTATCTGTGTATCGATTCCGTGTACAAATATTCTTTTAGCAATATATCGTCGGTGAACGTCGGTAAAACAGAATGATAGATGAAAAAAAAACCGTGTTTTTTTTTTTTTTTTTAGTACAAATTGTGCAGAATTTTATCTCTCAATACATAGATAAGGGTATGAGAGGTGCACACAACGAGCGATAAAAATAAGAATTTAACATAGATGTTCATGTTTGAGATAGACAAACAGTTTTTAGGGGTTGTTATAAAGCTGTAAAATAGTTCCTACATTGTATATTATTATGAGAGAGGAAACGTTTGATCCACGTTGAAGAAACTCAGCCCATTTCCGGCCCTGTACATACGTGTGTGTGTGTGTGTGTGTGTGTATGAATTTTACGAACTAAGGTATATGCCGTGAGAGCACGTGATCGTTTTTACGCCCTCTCTCTCTCTCTCGTTCTTTCTCGAATGGAGTTTGGGGAGTATAAAAATTCTCCCGTCTGCTTGTTTAAACGACGTTCGGCCATTCGTCGTCGATGGGAAACTGGAAAGCGTGGCCTAATAACATTTTTACTGCCAAACTTGAACGACTAAGGTACTATGGGCGAGAGGAGATGGAGAGAGGAGGCAAGGGGCAAGAGGGGGTAATAAAAGACATATTATAATTGCCGTGACGGGACGTAAATCTTAAATATCAGACTTTTATTAGCCTTACAGATGAAATTGGCCCAAGATGCTCTAAACATTTATTCGAACGACAGAAGACCTGCCTCTGAACACCCTTCTACAAATTCGGCTGAATTAATCACCAAAAAGCTTCTCAAACTGTCCCATTTTTCAACTCTTTGAATTATAAGCCTCGGAGTGTTGTTCCTCGTCAAAAACCGAGCAGATTTTGTCCGAAAAAAAAATCCGTAGGATTATTGGTTCTCGAGTTATGGCGAATCGAAAATCGGACCAATAGAATCAACGACCGTTACTTAAAGCGGCGTTGTGATTGGCCGAAACTTGAATCAACTGTCGTTTGAAAACGGTTAGAGCCCCGAGTTTTTCGCTAAGGAAATATCGTCTCAATTTTCTTCAAAGAATATGCGAGGCTAGAAGAAAAAGAATAAAGAGCTTCTCTCTTTATGTGTAATAAAGAGTAAAGATTCAAGTCATAACTCTGTAACGTATCACGTTTTATTTAATTGCCTCGCAGTATTTCGCCTTAGGCTTATATACATTTTAGGGTAAGTGCAGTGCCGGAGGGGGTTTTTTTACTTCTCGTGTGCATGTAACATAATAATATTATTTATTGCTAAAATGTTATTAAAATTTTTATAACCGTTTTTGCGTATCACTTCGAAAATTAAACTCAATAAAATGTTTGTTATCCAATCAAGTCTTGAGTCTCCTGCACAGACCGTTTAATGACATTTGAATTTGTACTATTATACAATCTAACAACCTAACCTTACCCCAATAACCTCATAACCCACCCCTCAATTCAACGAAGTATTATCTCTCCCGGATAAGACATTTTACAACTAACAATAAGGGCTCTAAATTAGTTATACCCTATTCCTCCTCATTCTTATTCGCCCTTATAGGACCGAAAACGATGAACGTGCATATTCCAATCTACCCCTGAACGATTTCATTCCAACTTTAACGTCACACTTTCAGTACAATAAAAATTCCTACTAAGGCTACAGAGTTTCGAAGTAAACGATTCCCGATTTCTATTTGTTTAAAATTTCAATACTGAGTAAGGGCTTCAATTATTTAGTTAAAATAAAAAAAAAATATCGTTTTTTTGTTTTTTTCTCATCATTTTTCATTGCTTCTTCTTTTTAACCTCGCAGCTATTACACTTCATCGTCATTTCGGTTTTACTAAACCTATACATATATACATATAACGAAGTTTCCGTACGCTCGTTAACCGCAGAGAGTTGCTCGTCTTATTCCAGTTTAAACCCTGCAGAAGAGGATCTTACAGGGGTTCCTTCGAGTTTGGCGACTGGGAAAGGGGGGAGGGTTGGTTCGAGCAAAGATGATGCCGTTTAAATTTAAATTGGTAAAGTATTTTACGATCGAGCGAGATTTTGATGGGGCTGTTGTCACATCTTGATTAACTAACTTTATTATATTATATATATATACATACATACATACATATATACCTAGAGGAGTAAATAGTGGTAGTAGTAGTAGTAGTAGTAGTAGTAGTAGTAAATGTAGTAGGTAATAATCTTTAAAAACTGTTTACGATCACGTTCTAAATTTTTTATATTTTTTTATTTCATATTATTATTATTATTAATATTATTATTATTATTATTAATTTATTGCAATTTCATTTGAGTAGAGAGAATAATGAAAGAAAAAAGAAAAATGAAACAAAAATTTGAGAACGAAAGGAAAGATTAAAAAAATTGTATTGAGAAAGAGGATTGAATAACAATAACGAGGACGATAAAGGATTGGTTGATTGATTGATTCTTTTTGTTTTTAAGAATAACGAAGAGAGAAGAAAAAAAAAAAACGATTTAATACAAAAAAAAAAATAAAAATAATTCTTAAGGTCCCACCGAGATTTGAACTCGGATCGCTGGATTCAAAGTCCAGAGTGCTAACCATTACACCATGGGACCTCGATATTCATTTGTTGGAACGAATCGTTTATGAATTGTATAATGTTGATGTTGATTCTCTTATCAGTTTGTTGTTGTTGTTGTTTTATTATTATTTTTTGTTTTTTCTTTTTATTTCATCTTCTTTTTTTATCGTTTGTTTTTATTATCATTATTATTATTCATAATAATATATTAGTAATGATAAATTGATCATCGTACTCATCGAATGAGATATAAAAGATATGAAAAGATTAAAGTACAAGAAGATAAGAAACTTTACGAAGCGTGTATATGTATATACACTTATTGAGACATTGATTTATAATTTATGAGAAAATTCAAGACGCATCATGCGGTAATTAGAAACAAAATGCGAATCTAAATGCGTTAATAATTTCTAATAAAGATTTTCATTACTTTTATATATATTTACGTGGATTTGAACTGCATGTCATAATTCATAATCAATATCGTCAAGTGCAATGATGATGACATTTTTTTTTACGATGATGTTGACAGAAAATAGAAAAAAAATGAAAAAAATTCTAATCAAAAATCAAGAAAATAAAAACCATGAAGAGTCGACATTTTCAAAAACACATAAAAAAAAAAAAAAAAAATGTTTTGAACAAAAGTTTCTTATTTTTGTCATACAAAATACGAATTTGGAAATAAAAAATATAAGTTTCCGTTTGAAAAATTAAAATTTTCTTTCAACTGACCTTGATACTTCGAATTTGAAATAAATTCAAAAACACTATCTTGTGTCTATTTTAAAATCATGAAACTAATGTCTGAAAGATTTTTTCATATCTCACTTCGTTTGGGACGAAAATTGCCCGGGTCGCTATAATTGTCCTATCCTGTATATTAGGGTGAGCCAAAAAAACTAACCTGTCGCAGTTATGGCTTTAAATAAGCCTATATACTGAGGAACAAAATTCTCCCGTTAGGAAAAATTTTTAGCTTAATTTTAAAAGGTGTCGCTGTCCATTTGAAATTTCCCATTTAAATAGCACGTGAAAAATTTTTCTTTCACTAAAAATATTATAACTTTCGAACCGTTTGAGATAAAAAATTGGCGCTAGTATATTCTTGTAGGGCGTTAAATTTCCTAAAAATAAGTCCCCGGAGTCGAATTTCCAAACTCAATAATTCGTATAGGTACTTACGGGCCATGAAAGTCTAAAATTAACAGAATTTTACGGACTTAGGGCTTTTTTTTATCAATAATATCAATTAAAATTAGATGAAGTGAGTAAAAAATGTAATTTACATACTAAGTTCATAAATTAAATAGAGTTTTAACTTTTTTATTTGTAATTTATTGCATTTATAGTCATTAATTTTTTTTTTTTTTAATCATTAATAAAAATTTCTTTATTACAATTTATTTTAGACTTTCATGGCCCGTAAGTATACGAATTATTGGGTTTAGAAATTCGACTCCGGGGACTTTTTTTTAGAAAATTTAATGCCCTACAAGAATATGCTAGCGCAAATTTTTTATCTCAAATGGTTCAAAAGTTATAATATTTTTAGTGAAAAAAATTTGTTTTACGTGTTATTTAAATGGGAAATTTCAAATGGCCAGCGACACCTTTTAAAATTGAGCTAAAAATTTTTCCTAACGGGAGAATTTTTTTCTCAGTATTTAGGCTTATTTGAAGCCATAACTGCAATAGGTTAGTTTTTTTCGCTCATCACCCGTTTCTTTTATCTGTTTTTTTTTTTTTGTTGCTGTAATTTAGTTTTTTACTTTTTTTTACGCTGTTTGTTACTCGTTTTTTTTTTTCTCGGCAAAAATACGAGGGAAAAAGAATAAAATAATAATTACACGGACAAAATGCATAATAATTATTCCCGATCTTCAAGCTCTCTCTCTCTCTTTTTTCTTTTTCTTTTTCTCTTTCACTCTCTTTCTCGTTTGCTGAATGCTCAATGCCAAATGGTGCAGGGTGGGAGGTTTAAAGTGAATCTCATTAGTTCTGCCTTAGCGCATGTTATGTAGGTATGTACCTATTGTATATATATATATACAATACACAGGGTGTCCCATTTTAACTTAAACAGCTGAATAACTCAAAAAATTGCAAGCCAATGACGAAATGTTTTAAATAAAATTTGTTGGGTTCCGAAGGGGACATATTCTTGTGATATTGGTTTTCTTGTGAGTCGAGCCATCAAGGGAATATGAAAGGTCAACTTCGTTTTTTTGAATGGAAACCTGTATTTTTCATTACGTAATTTCATTCTAATCGAAAAAAATCAAACGATTTTCGTATGAAATATTTTTGAAGTAAAACACCAATTTTTCATTATATTCAACTAAACAATTAGAAATTTTTGAAATTTCAAGAAAATTTCCTCTCTAAACTGTCAAGTTTTAAGGAAAATCGCAGGAGACAAGAATTGCGAAATTTTGTGCAAAGTAATTTAAGAAAATAATCGCAGAATTTTTTCCCATAATTTTTTACTGCCGTTTCTTTACTTGCGTGAACAAATAAAAAATTGTCAAAAAGATTAATTCTGCTATTATTTTCCGAAATTTTTTGTATAAAATTTCGCACTTCTCGTCTCTTGCGATTTCCCATAAAACTTGATAGTTTAGAGACGAAATTTTCTTAAAATTTGAAAAAATTTCTAATTTTTTAGGTGAATATAACGAAAAATTGATGTTTCACTTCAAAAATGTTTCATACGAAAGTCGTATAATTTTTTCCGATTAGAATGAAATTACGTAATGAAAAATATAGGATTCTATTAAAAAAAACGAAATTGACCCTTCATATCTCTTTGACACCTCGATTCATAAGAAAACCAATATTACAAGTATCTGTCCCTCTCGGAACTCAACAAATTTTATTTAAAACATTTTTTGAATGGCTTGCAATTTTTCGAGTTATTCAGCTGTGTAAGTTGAAATGGAACACCTTGTATGTACCGGTGTATTATAGTAGATATAGCAGTACATATATACCTAACCGAGTAACTTTGATGTCACCCGCGACTACCGACGTCAACTATAAACGGAGAATGGGGGTATATATATATACATATATACGTATACAATACATACATATACCTACACAATTTTTTTTTTCCCCCGCAAAGCGACTTCATACGCCATATACCTATACCGCCCCCGGGACTCCCGGGATCCCGGGGGCAACTGCAACCGTTAAGCACGCGTCGCCATTACCGTCTTGTAATTATCATTATCATTATTATTATTATCATTATTATGATCATTATAATTATTTATTTTCATCATTTCATTACACATATTTATATACTTTAACCCTTATCGTTGTCACCATGGGTAAAATTAAATTGGCGCCCAACTTGAGAATCACATATCTATCATTACTTTCCAGTTACGATGGAATTTTTTTTTTTCTGACATGATATTTCATTTCTTATATATACATATATGTATATACTTGAGAATTGAATAATTGATTAAAAGTATATATTTCTAAGGTTTCACAATTGTCGTTTTCTGAATTATTTTTAGTTTTATAAATTTTTTTTTCTATTCTCTTACTAAAAAATAAAAAAAATAAACAATATCTTTCATAGATTTTTTAATCGAATCGCTTATATTTTTATACACACATATACATAAGTTATAATAGACAGTTTAACAATAGATCAAAATGCATTGAATTCATTAATGGTACAGCCCCTATCTAGCCACGTGACCATAATAATCTATGTCAACGTCAACCTCGTCAACGTCGTCGTCATCCTCATCAGAAATTTTAGATTCAAAAGTCCGCAGGAAAATCTAAAGAATCGGAGGTGAAAGGGGACTGAAGAAAAACCCTAATTGCAAACAAGAACAGAAAAATAATTTACGTTATTTCTTATTGCGTTATCGTAGGTTAGGTTAGGTTAGAGAAAAAGTCAGTCAGGCAGTCAAATACAGTATGACCCCATGAAGGGAGCACGGGGGGGGGGGGGGGGGAGAGGGGGGGTAGAAAAACAGGCAACAACAACGCCAAAGAAGCCCGAAGAGCTGAGGAAACGAAGAAGAAGGGCCGAGAGGGGTAGATGATATAAAGGAAAGGGGGAGATGCAAGAGTCGAAGGGAAGAGAAAAAAAGAGAGAGAGAGGGAAGGGGGATCGTTGAGAATTAACGATCACAAAAAAACTGACGTAGGCTGTCGAGCTTGAGCTCTACTAGCTACGCGTATCGCGTCACGCCTGGTAGCAAAATGGTCTGTGACTAATACGACGCCTAGCTGCAGTGATGCTCGAGGCTTGAGGCTTTCGCCTCTTGCTTCCCTCGCCTTACTCGACTTCGTTCGGTCGCTCTCTCGCAGCTCAAGTGCAACGAGCTACTACATACCACCACCAAGCGCGTCAACGTTCTTTTTGAACAGTGTAATCTGATCCATGTAGCGAAATCTATGTATACATATTTATTTATTCATTTTTTTTTTTTGCTAATACCGATTTTTGGAAAATTTTTTGTTGATTGGAAAATTGTTATGAATATTTAATTTTTTTTTAAATTTTTTTTGATAAATTCTTGTTGGTAACATCAAAGGATTGAGCCGACGATTATTATTATTATTATTATTTATTTGTTCATGTAGATTTTTGAAAAACTAATTTTTTGTGATCTTTGTTATTTCGAAATAAACTATTCATTTATTTACATACACTCGGTATATCCCTATTCACTCCACGTGGTCGAAGAGACAGAGAGAGACGGAAGACCGACCGACCTACTTGTGGTAGGTCAGTAAAGTCACCCGCGGTTCAATAATTTAGGTATTTTTAGGGGAATCCCCTCTATACAGGAGAATCACCCATATATTTATGTATGTACTGTACTTAGTGAGGCAGCATTAGCATGAACGAGAACACAGAAATTATCCTAAAGACTGCGAAATAAAGAAGAAAAAATTTCACGATTTTTGAAAAATCGGTAGAAAAAAATCGGTATTTCAATTTCTGATTTATACGATTAATTAATCACTGTTAATTGTGGTTTTCGATATAGAATAGCATATATTTGCAAATCGGGGTCTGATTATAAAATTTCAGTGAATGGATTAGGTCGATTGGTCGTTAGAATTATTCCCGAGGGCATGGAGACGGAATCGTTAAAAGTTTAGTTTCCCCATCCGGGCTAATGCGTATCCGTTACTCGTTTCACTTTAAATAAAAATAAAGTGGTTTCTCTATCTCTCTCTATTTCTATCTCTGTATTCGTCGGTTTAATTTCGCTTAGCAGTTCTCACCACCGATTTCGATCTCGATTTCGATTTCGATCGATTACCGGAATTAAAATAAAATGCAAATATCCCCACTCTCTCTCTTTATCTTCCCTATAGCATTTCCTAACTACTACTACTATATGCTAATTCATTTATACTACGCTAATCGTCGAGTGCAGAAGCTGATGTTTTCATTTACCAATACCGATACCGATCCCATCTTATTATTTATATATGTTTTTTTTTTTTCTTTACATTTAAATTTTGTTTTTCAACGGAGATAATAAGATGTGAAGTAGTACATAGACAGAAGTATATATACGTATATACATAGGTATAAATAAATTTATATCTTCTCTTTTCGTGAGAAAGGTGGAGGAAAGGATACAGTCAAACCCCTACAGTCCTTCAACCCTCCCTACTTCAGGAATAACGAAATACGAAATGCTCTCTTGATCCCTAGGGGACAATTGGTATCAATAGTTTATCACCGGAGGATATAAAAGGCGCGGATGTCCGGAGAAGCTAGATAAATAATTGGAATTTGTCTTGTTTCAAGGAAGATTTGATTCTCGAGGTTGATTAAGTATTCATTTATCCATTTCACTGCTCGGTATAGCAGAATAAAGGTAATAAATAAGGGTGAAAGATTGGACTAATTACATCTTTATATACACTCAATTCTTCGCTGCAAATACTTTGGTCAAAAAATCGGTTCAGTTTCTTTGATCGAAATCGACTAATACAAATTTTAATTACTTTCAAATCGAGAAATCGGTACTTAAAGTTCTTGCAATCAGAATGATTGGTTCGATTTTTGGACTTAAACGATCGAATTCAGTCTTCAAAGATTCTTAAATCGATAAATCGGTCGAATTTCGGTATTTAAAATGTCGAAATTTGTACCTACAGTTTTTTTTAACGAATAAATCGGTTCAAATTTTCAACTCAAACGACCGAAAATATGTGTCAAACGATTTTTGAATAATTAAATCGTTCGAATATTAGCATAAAATTAATCGAATCTCGTTAGTAAGCGATTTAAAAAATGAGAAACCGGTTGGATCTTTGTATTGAAATATTCCAACGCTGTTTTAAAAAATGTTCGAAATCGGGTTAATTTTATCACCGAACTTTAAAGTTTTCAAGTTTAATGATATTCGAATCGGTAAATCGGTGGAATCTTTTTCAGAAAAACAATTTAGTTTAATGTTCAACGATCTGTGACTAAAGAAATCGGTCAAGCGTTTGACTCAAAAAATTTCAAACTTATAGTTCACGATATTCAGTCCACAAATCGGTAGAATATTTTCATCTAAGCAAGCAAATCGGTTAAACGAAATAAGAAAATCGAAATTTTTTATTACCTATAAAGGACTATGGAATATCATTTCATCAAGACAAGACAAAAAATCTGTTAAAAATCCAAATTTTATCTCGATTTTTGAGATTCTGATCGGTTTAAAAAATCGTTTATCAATTTCAATCCAGCTTATTTAATCCACCGCAAAGTGTAGAGTATCGATATAATTGAGGTACTTTAAGGACCGGGCCATCAATATTCCAATAATTCACATGCTGGAAGGGGTTGCGTTCAGTTCAGTTCAGTTCAGTTCAGTTGAGCTCAGTTCAGTTCCGTTCCCTAGGGTGTCGGGAGTCCCCGATCCTCCAATTCTCTGGCAATGCATCACACTGTCCACAGCGTCGTAACTCAACCTGATGCAGAACGCTACGTACACTAACTCGCCCTAACCGAACCCAGGATGTATACCGGTCAATAAATACCCACATACAAACGTAAACACATGTATATACACAGAAATCGATACACAATAATACAGACAGATACGATTTCTAGAATCCAGAATCCTTAGATAAACATATATATATATATATATATATATATATATAAATATGTATATGAATATGTATATCTAAACGGTCAGGAATCATCCGATTTAGCTTAAAAAAAAATCGGTAACTGAAGTTTTTTTATTTTTTTTTTATTTTTTTAATTTCTCGTGTGATGAGGCAAATTTGATGAAAAAAAGAGTACCGCATTTTGACTCGGTATATTCTATATACTTTAATAGATATATATATGAGGTGTACATACATACTGACTACCGTGGCATATTATGTGCAGTGAAGTGTAATAAAAAAGAGGGATAGGGTTGTCGTTATACCTATAATAATTAAATACATATACATATATATATATATATATATATATATATATATATATATATATATATATAGTATGTGCACGTCTATATATTTTATCTAGATCTAAGTACATATATCTATCCGACTAACTAACGCTATACTAACTAACTAACTAACTAACTAATCCAGAACGCGTAGCGAGGCGCGAAGATTTAATTCCACGATAAAACCCGCATATATGCATTTTCTGGCATATGGTACACACAAAGAGAGAGAAAAAGATGAAGAGAGAAAGAGAGAGAAGATAGTCGCACTTAGTATGTATATATATATATATATATATATATATATATATATATATATATATATATATATATATATATATATATATATATATATGTGTGTGTGTGTGTGTGTGTGCAACAAGCAAGCAACCAAACGGCCTGTCCTAGCCTTCCCTGTGTACACATACGTACTCGTATAGGCCATATACATATATAAATATATATACACATATATCTATACGTATATATTCATAGGTATATAGGTATAGATACGGGGCCAAAGCAAATTGCATTGTAACCAAACTGCAACAGGCGTGTCATTAATCAATGCCTCTCAATGCCAATGTCCATTGCACCATAGGACATGTATGTACATACGTATGTATTTACATACATAGAAACCCTTTTCTTTCCCGCTACGTATATACACATAGGCCCATATCTATATTATTAATTATCTATAGAATCGAAAGAAAAAATAAAATACAAAAAAAAATAAAAAAAATTAGAAAAATTGTTAAACCAAAAAAAAAAAAAAAATTGAGTTTCTATAAATTCATGTGATCAAGATTAAACTGTGTAATTCAAAATCGTATTTTCTCTGTTTTTAGAAATTTGAGCAATCAATTTTAGATTCTTTGGATCCAAAATCGTGTAAATTAAGTTTGGATTTTTGAATTTCGTACAGTTTTTGAGTTCAATTCGTCAAGTTTTTGGAAAAAAATAATAACAAATTAGAGAAACAATATTTAGATATAAAAGAAAAAGAGAGGAAAAACAGGAAAGAAAGAAACTAAATTAAATTACAAAAACAAAACCAAAAAAAATAAGGGTGTGAAATGTTATTCGAATTATATATTAAACTGTGTATCCTTAACGATATAAAGGCAGGTGTTTTTCGGGGAGAATTTTTATTTTATTGTATATTACATATGTATACATATATACAATACATTATTATAGTATATACAATATATGTAAAGGTGATAAATGCTTGACAATACAGTGTGAAATTATCGATTCGATATACCGTGGATAAATTCGTTTGGTTCAGTTTGATTTTTTGATTTGCCTCGATCGTTAATTTGAAGGGTTTCGTTCCTGTCGCCATATGTCGATGATCATTTACTTTTATAACAAATGTATATATGATAGGTTTCTGTACGGATTAGTAAAAATCTCCGGGTATAGGACGGAGGTATTGTAACGTATGTATCTGTACCGATTCGTCAAGCTTGTAATAAAGCCAACCGATTTTCTAACAGATTTTTTTAACCCCGTTTTTCGATATTTGAATTAACTTTTATACAATTTTAGATTTTACAAAATCGAAATACGTTGTGCAGAAATATCGTTACATTTAATACATAATAATGTAGAATTGCTTATGACATCGGTGATAAAAAATCGTTTTCAAAAATCTAGATAATTTATAAGATCGTAGTAAGTTATTCAGAGATTTGGGAAAATTGTGTTTGCGGAAAAAAAAATTGTCTAAATCTTGTTTCATTCCGCAGATTAATTTCTGAATGTTGGAATAACGGTGACAAGAATCGGTTGAAAATTCGCCTCGAAATCAAAGAATTCGAAGAAAGCTGAGTGAAATTTATTAAACCCCTTGAGGTAAATTTTATAAGAAAATTGGCGAAAGTTTATCGAAATTGAAAATATGTGGGACGGAAATTCGTGAAATCGGATACGAATCCCTCGAAGCTTGGTGTCGATTTAATAACGAAAAATTAGTGTCGAAAATTCTCAGTCTCTATAAACCTTCGAGAAATTGTGTGAGATCCTGTTGAATTGTGAACAAAAATTCGCTATAAAATCCTTTGCCAGTTTTTTTTTCAGCTGTAAAATATTCAACGAAGCTATTAATCTGGGGTAAAATCTTTAGCCAAGTTCCTTTTCTCTGGGAAAACGGCTCGAGAAATTCTCAACCTTTTATTGGTCTTCAATCGATTGTCTAAAATCCTAGGAAATGATGAAAAAAATCCCTAGCATTTAAAAGCAAAATCTGTTTTGCTGCATTGTTTTTTCTGAGAAGAAAAAACTGGTGCGGAAAATTCACTATCTCAATAGATCTTGAAAGAATTGTTTAAGACCTTTGGGAATATTGAAAAAAATCCCTAGGATTTAACAGAATCATCTACCAACCGATTTTCTCCGAAAAAATGAAGCCGAAAATTCTCAGTCTATGATGAAGCTTCAAGAAATGTTTATAAAATCCTAGAGAATAATGAAAAAAAAAGTCACTAGGATTCAACAAAATCGTCTATCAACCGATTTCCTCCTAAAAATCGTTGTAAAAAATCTCTAATCTGTGATAAATTTTTGTGAAATATTCCTAAAATCCTTAGAATTTAACAGAACTATCTCCTAATTTATTTCCTTCGAAAAGAACGTTGCAAAAGAAGAAGTTAAATCTCTATAAATCTTGAAGGAATTGTTACAAGATCCTAGATAACATAGAAAAAAAAGTCCCTAGGATTACATTGAATCCTCTATACCGCGAGCCCTTTCCTTCCAATTTAAATACCGTTTAACAGTGCTCTCAGCTCTTCAAGTTTGAGTGTACACCTTCAACCTAGGCAGATCATCTCCTTCAAGATCTGTCGGTCTGTTACCAAGGCATTGCATTGATGATGGGGTTGCTATGGTGACCACTAAGAGCCCATTGTTGCACCCTGCCATGGGGTACGGGGGTAGGTAGGTATAAGGTACAGAGTTGGTACCAAGCCGTGTTCCACCCCGCAGTACGACGATGATGATGATGATGTACATACATACACATGGGATATTTATTCCCATGTAATCGTAGGTGTACCCTCTATCACACAAACACACACACACACATATGAATCTACCATAGTCTGGCGGTTAGGGGTGCGTCTTGCACGTATCAAGCGCCAGATGAAGGGGTCGCGACGACCACCAGGTGCTGGAGAAGTGGGGAATCTCCTAATACATACCTACGAACCTACGGGATATAACACGCACATGTATGTACATATATGATGCACAAGTATGCACAGTCCCTGCTTCCCTACTCTCTACTCTCTCTCTCTCTCTCTCTTCTCTCTTCTCGCATACGCCCTGATGTGCATCATCTACATATATGTGCCAGTGGTATCAAAACCCCTTCCTTCACAATGCACCATATATCCAGGGTGCAACGGCCTCTATCCTTAAAGACGAACTGACGCTGCATGAAACTTTTAAGATCATGATCTAGATCCTCGATTTCAAATCTTCTCAACCCTTTTTATGGTCTTCGGGCAGTTTTGATTAACTATATTTTTTTTACCGATTTTTAGTCAATTTAATATCCTATAAGCTAGACACCGATCTTTAGTTTTTTGAGAATCTTTTGGGACTTGATTTCGATTTTTTTAGTTACTAATCAACCATTTTGTAATCCTGTAGCTCATTCGAATCTTACCTCAACCGATCTCTGAACTTTTTTATCATCATTAATTTTTTCAGATTTCAGTCCTTCTTCGATCTCGATACTTCCCTTACTTCGTTATTCTTCTTCTTTAATTAATATCATTATCAATTGCGAACATTTCGTATCTACCGATCACAGATCTTTCAATTATACTCTTACCGATTTTTGATATTCTTTTATTTCTTTCTTTCTGAACAATTACATTCTTCTTTACCTTTTTCTCCATTTTTTACTTCCACAAAATAAATTCCTTCAATCTAATCACCGATTTTCTGATCTACATTCTTATATATATATATATTTATTTCTTTTCATTAATTTCAATCATTTGCTTTCAACTATTAATTCAATCAACGATCGTTCTGAACCGATTCCGTCAGTTTTATTACTATTTTTTCATATTTCTGTCTTTTCTCATACCGATCAACCGATTTTTCGATCATCTCTCATCAATTTCTTTTGGTATTTTTTTTTTTTGTCGGCATACAGGAAGAATCATCTTGTTCAATTTTCATTCAACTCTTTCAAATTTCTGTTCAATAACTGATCAACCGATTTTTCGATAATTTTTTTACCAATTGAAATCGGGTTTTTTTATTTTTTTTATTTTTGCGTTTTTTACAGTTTCCACGATTATATACAGAGATGATCATTAATACGAGGCATATATGATATCGATTTGCACGGAGATATGTAGATATACACACACTCATATAAAAATTTTCTTCTTATATAAATACATACCTACATACACGCATGGATGTATATAAATATACATATATACACATATAACTATCAGCTCGTTGCGTTAGTAGTAATTTCCGCACGCGTAGGCGTGTCGTAAGCACAAAGCCCGATTTATCCACCCTGGCATGGAGACAAAGTAGACTAGAGGATAAAGAATCGCAGTAAGGCGAGGGATGAGAATGAGAATGAGGATGAGGATACGGATGAGGATCACCCTGTGAGGTAAAGAGGTAAAAAAAAAAAACCAAAAAAGTGAAAAAAAAAAAAATAAAAACAGGGACAAAATATCTGGTACGCGGAAGTAGGTATATGTATACATATACGTATGTATATTAAACCATCCCTTTATTATTCTATATGTATGTACTACATATCTACTCGTATATACACTGTGTGTTCACTTTGTGATTAAAACAACGTAGTCATCCTTGGCTGACTGAAGCCAGTAAAGAACCTGCCAGGCATAATTATTATTTCCGTTTGTCCCTCATAAAACCAAAAAAAAAAAAAAAACAGAAAAAAACCAAAAACAACCAACAATAATAATAGTCTCTGGTATTATTATTATTCGAGTACGCATATACATACCATGCAATGATTAATCGAACAACATACGTGCGTGTGTCGTGCACATGGATTTTGTCTTTTCATCCGTTGTTTTCATTTTCAATTTTTTTTGTTTTTTCTTTTTTTTTTATTTGTTCATTTTTTCTATGCAAAATTTTCCTCCTCAATCATCGGTTGCATATATGCAGTTAGATTGCTGCCAAAATCGATGACATGTGTGTACGTATGTACATACATACGTACGTACTATATAGACATGTGTGTGTATTTGTGTGGGTATGGTTGATTTGAAACGGCGCGAGGAGCAAAATTAACAACCGAATAATGAAGTCAGTGTTTCATGCCCTGTGAAATTGCAACATCATGTATCTGCAGTTATATCTTTCGAACGATCAGAGGATAGATCCTACGTACGCGTATATATGTGGGTATCGCTGTATCATATACGTACGTACGTACATGTTACAACACACTTTATCATCGAATCTATCCATGTATGTATGTGTGTATGTATTGTGTATTATAGTACTGCAGCAGCATACGATGATTTGAATGGGGGATACAGTGATTCCATCGCATGGTCCTGACTGCACGCTTGTGCTCAAATCCGTAGAACCATAAAAACTTTTTCGACGTGAAAACGTTCAACGTTCAATTTCGTTACATTCGACAAACGTATTTATAACTATACAATAACTCTTTCTATCTTTCCATAAAAATAGAAATAAAAAAAGAAAATCGCTAAAATAATCATTCCGAGTGTTTTTTTTTTTTTTTTTTTTTTTTTCGGGGGGGGGGGGGGGGGGTCTTTTTTTGATATTTATTTCACCGCGGTTTTTTTTTATTTTATTTTTTAATAATGTTGACAGAGTTTTGAGCCATGATCTTTGTTTTTTTTTTTCTCAAATTTGTTCTTTCATATTTTTTGTTATTTTTCTATTTCGGATTTTAAAATTAACAGATTTTCATATGAAAAAAAATTGTTCGAAAAAATCGTTAACCATCTTCTGTTTCGAAATTTTCTATTCGGTATCGTTAGTTTTGAGTTTCCAAAGTAAAAGAAACGGATTTTTATACGCGCGATCGAAACGAGAAATCGTTAAAAAATCGTTGGATATCCTCTGTTTTTTTTTTTCAAATTTTTGATACATTTTCGTTACTTTTGAGTAACAAAAAGCAGAATCAACAGATTTTCAGAAACAATTGAAATAAAAGACCGGTAAAAATCGTCGACCACCTTCTGTTTCGAAATTTTCTATTCGGTATCGTTAGTTTCGAGTATCGAAAAGTAGAATAAACGAATTTTTATACGGGCGATCGATACGAGAAATCGTTAAAAAATCGTTGGATATCCTCTGTTTTATTTTTTTTTTTTCAAATTTTTAATACATTTTCGTTACTTTTAAGTAACGAAAAGCAGAATTAACAGATTTCACAAAACGACCGATAAAAAATCGTTTGGCCAACTTAAAACGTGGTGTAACTTTGGTTGCCTATTTTAGGTCCGACAGTATCAAATTCGTCGAATGTACATATACACGTACATACATACATACATACGTACGTCATCCGTTAATAAAAATCATAAATTGATCCCTGGTCGAAAATTGTAAAATTTGACAACAACAAATAGAGCCAAATTCTGTTATAGATACACACTATAACAGTATACGTATGTAATCACGTTATATTCGGCGATCTATTCTCTCTCCAGCGGGTTGTTAACGATGATGATAGCTCCTCTACTCAAATGAATGAATGAATGGATACATGGTGCAATTGCAGTAGTAGTTGTAGTAGTAGGCCGATCATGATTAAACAGGGAATGAGAAGGAGCTGAAATGATTTCGAAATGCATATGTGCATTTCATCATTCAGTATTGTATACGTTTAGATATTGTAGGTATAGGTTAGGGATCTGTTTCGTACTTGTTAATATGTGCGAGAAGCCAATATAACCTAACCCGTAACCCGTAACCCTATAGACCTAACCTGTAACTGTAACCTAACCATGCAGTGCAGTGCTGCAGTGGAGAATGATGAACTATAGAAGGATTGAAAGTGCAATCGCTGGTGTTAACACCGTTATAACACCCCATGGTGAAGCGAAACACGGCTATATTGGAAATACCGTTGTAACATGTGTGTGTGTGTATGTGTTATATAGTATATGTATTCACAGAATGACCCATACATATTGAATGACGTATAGCACGGCGTAGAGAGACTTGTCAGGGATTGTCTTTTATTTTGTTGTTATTATTGTTTTATCTATCTCGATCGTTTTTATGTATAGGGGATTTTCGTAAAATCTTTTATAAATTGTATAAATATTTTTATGTTAAATTAATTCAGTTTGGGTGACAATTTACATGGAATGGTTTACACATGTAAGAATTTTCATTTGTTTATATGTATATAAGGCATTCCTTGCCAATGACAAGACTTTTTTTTTTGTTTTTTAATACACTCAGATCGAATTGAAATGAAATGGCATTATTTAAAATAGTTGATTGTTAATGTATAAGGCATTCCTGACCAATGACAAAAAAAAAAAAAAACAAAATGGTAATATATACCCAGATCGAAGTGGAATGAGATACACTGTAAAAAATTGTTGTTTGTTATTATATATAGGTCATTCGATGCCAATGATAAAGTTTGTTTTAAATGTACCTAGAAATAATCAGGATGAAATGCTCTGTATAAAAAAGTAATTTTTTATTAATATATAGGGTATTTGATGCCAATAATTACTGAAAAATTGTAAATGAATCTTGATCTCATTTGTGTATGAAATTCCATTGATACAATTACACAAGCTTGAATTTTGAATGTATAGGTGATTCGATGACAAAGCGAAAAATAATATCATTAAAATAGAATGCGCCATACAAACTTATAGGCTCAACCCAGTCAACAGTCTACATCTACTCTATCAAGCTAGCAGTATATTGCATCGAAAATTCACTTAAAACGAGCCGCCCGGTGAACCGTACGGTCGTTTGGTGGCGGCCGCTTCGGTTGAAATGAAGCGACAGGTTTCCGCAAAATTTTCATCAGTTTCACATCAACGGCCTTACTCTGAGGCTGTAACATTACTTACACAGACGTATAGTAAAGTACAATCAACGACATAACATCGAGAAACAATTTCTCAAAAACAAAAAAATAAAAAAAATCGCAAAAATGTCGAATATCAAAAACGTAATAAAAAAAACTATGAAATGACCAAAAATTTAATTCAAAGAAATAAGAAAAAAAAAGATAGTATAGTAATCGTGAAATATAAAAAAATTTTATTGGTTTGTTTTTTTAAATTTGTGTTTCAAATCAAAAAAGAAGGTATATAATAAACCGAAAAATAATAAAAAGTTTATTTCATATTCACCGATATAGAAATTAAAATAACAATAAATAATTTCTACCTATATACATATATACACTTTTATGTATGTACATACATTCGTACGTATGTACATATTGACATTGTAAATGCAATGCGATGCAATATTCAGCTACGTGTAGATATTCTGCAGATATTCTGCTGCTGTTGGCTGATGGCTGGCTGGCAGCTATAACCGAGAGAGAGAGAGAGAGAAAGAGAAACAGAGATAATAAAATTCACCCCTTTTTTCACCCATTTAGTTATATGTATGTATTTTCAAGTAATGTACAGATATGTATGTACAAACAATATTGTATACGATATACAGACGAACAATAATACAAGAGCGATAAATAGATAAATTGATAAATTGATATTAGATAAATGTATACAGGGTGTGAAAAAATTCACTAACTCAACTCTATACCAGAGGATTCCTTCCAAAAAATTGATACGAAAGTTATCTATGCAAAAAAGTCCGCGAGGACTTAGTTTTCTTATAAAATGAACTTATATGAAATAAACCAATCAGCGTTTGGTTTTATAGAAAAGACTGGCTGAAATCTGTATATATTACGAAACTCTAATTCAGTATGAAAAGACAGAAATACGAAAAAAAAAAAAAAAAAAACACGAAATAGAATTTTATTATTATTATGAAAATTCATTTTTTGTTTTTTTTTTGCCACAAAAATGGGGAAATTATTTACTATGTATATACATACATATATATACCTGTAAATACAGTAGGTATATAGGTACAGATACATATTATGTACAGGTAAATGTATATATGAGATAGGGGCAGGAAGGTAGGGGCGTCCTTTACGAGCAATGTCTATAATGGATTGCAGTTATAGTACCTACTACTGTACCTAGTACACAGACCAGGTACTGCAGTAGGTACCTAAACATGAAATTTCACGTTCACGATTATTCGAGTAATAGAGTATATGTATAACTGTTGGAATTATCTGAGTAGCTTATACTGCATGGCATGAGTTGATTTCTGTTTTGTTATAATTTATTCTGAAAATTTTATAAAGGTCTGGGTTAATAATTTCATAATCTATTTAGAGTCGTACCTAATTTATCTCGTACTAAAATTTTGATATTGGCCCATTTAATTTGATTATGACTAAAATGACTCCAAATAGGTACAAATAAAAAAAAAAAAAAGAAAAAAAGAAAAAGGATTCTAATAATTAGGAACACATCAGTTTGGCGTTTCCTTTATACGATCTCGTTGCGACTCAAAATTCTATAAGACTTTGGGGATAGTTCTAGAAAATTATATAGAAACTCTGAGGATTTGACTATATTTCGTTTTTGTTTTTTTCACTTTTCATCATCTACGGTGATATAAGAAAAGTATTGGTATTGGTCGAAAAGTGACTTTTGCTAATTTCAACAAATCTTCACATTTTCGACCCTCAGAATCCGAAAAACAGATTTTTGGAAAGATGTCGGTCTGTCTGTCGGCCTGTTTGACAAACTCGCGCGGTTATCTCGAAAACGGCTCGATGAAAAAATCTGAAATTCACAGGACTTTACAACCAAATGATGGGCATAAAAAATTACCATGTCTTGTTTAATTTGAACTTCCGGTTCTACCGGAAATGAATCGATTTTCGCTGTTTTACTGACAAACCTATACTTTTTTCTCTGTATTACCTTTCTGAATGAAAGAATATATTCTTACGAGTTGAGAATTTTATATCTATAGGGCATTCCTTGCCAAAGATATCAAAAAAATTGTAAATATACCCAGATCGAATGAGAATGAATGCACTGTATAAAATTGTCGTTTGTCAATATATAGGGCGATCCTTGCCAATGACAATAAGAAATTGTAAGTGTACCCAGATCTAATTGGGATTAAACGCACTGTATGAAATTGTTGTTTGTCAATATATAGGGCATTTTTTTTATGTAAAATCTTCAATTCTGATCTTTTTTTTTTCTGTTTTTCATTACTTTTTTATACTTTTTCTTCCCCTGACAAATCCATACTTTTTTTACTATTTGATGAAAAGTACTCCGAAAAACTGTTTTTCCGGCTCGTTGTTTTTGGCACTCAGAGAAAATTAGATGATATACATTTATAATAATAATATTAATTAATAATAATGGTAATGGCTACAGATGTGTGTGTTCAGGAATTAATAACCCGAAATTATTACCTAAAACAAGAAGAAGAAGAAGAAGAAGAAGAAGAAGATCGCGAATGACAATAAAACACGAAAAGTATAAAGAAAGGGTTGTTGGTTATACTGTACAGTCAGCAGTTTGAATTTTAACAACCGAATCCTCCTTCTCTTCGTTCTTCTTCTTCTTCTTCTTCTTCTTCTTCTTCTTCTTCTTCTTCTTCTTCTCCACTCAACTTTCTATTTACTATGTAATAATTATTTTATTCGATATATAAACAATAAGCAGGAATACCTTAACACTATTTTACGAACCGTGGAAATATACACCTGCAGTTTTACGACTTTTTAGTTATAGCCAAAAATCTACTATATAAAATATTTTCTCTGTACATTTGTTATTCAAGAAAGACAAGAATTTGAAAAATTTATAAAATGTATTTACCATACATGATGGGGTATAGATTTAGAAAAAATCGAGTATAATCCGTGTCTGCAGTTTCAATTTTTGATTTTTTTTTTTTTTTGCCTCGTGAAAAAGATTTTTTTCTATTTCTATTTTCCATTGATTTTTCTTTTTCTTTTATTTTTAATTATTTTTTTATATTAAATTCTCTTATTTTTCATTTTTATTTCAAAGAGGTAAATGCGTAGTCTTTTATTGTGTCACTAACAGGTGGTGTGTGTATATATATATCGTGTGATATGATATGATAGGTGAGAAAAACGATTGAAAAACAATGAAAAGAAAGAGAGAAAAATAATGAATTTTTTATTTTTTGTACATTTTTTTTCCCATAAACCTTTTTATCTTGTTTTTTTCATTTCGCGATGGACTCTGGGCTTGTCAGCAGTCTACACACCCGTTAAGTAAAGCCTTCGGTGTTTTTCTGACACGTATGTATACCTGTGTGCATAATATGTGTGCAGTGCTAATATCGGTTTTTCATAAACGAAAAGCTAGACATATATATTTTTATATTTATGAATTATATTTTATTTCATCATATTCTGTATCAAGAATCAGAATTTTACTATCAAAATTCTTCAAATTTGATGCAAGACAAAAAAATTACTAAAATCTTCCACGACATAGATAATAAAATATCGACTTCAAAAATCCAGAATTTTTATACGAATAGATAATTGATAAGATCCTAGTAAATTATTTGCAAAGATTTGCGAAAATTGTATTTGCGGGAAAAAAAAAATTACTAAATCTTGTTTCATTCCGCAGATTAATTTTTGAATGTTGGAATCACGGTGACAAGAATCGGTTGAAAAATTCGCCTCGAAATCAACGAATTCGAAGAAATCTGAGTAAAATTTATTGAACCCCTTGAAGTAAATTCTATAAGAAAATTGACAAAAGCTTGTCGAAATTGAAAATATGTGGGACAGAAATTCGTGAAGTCGGATACGAATCCCTCGAAGCTTGGTGACAATTTAATAACGAAAAATTAGGGTCGAAAATTCTCAGTTTCTATAAACCTTCGAGAAATTGTATGAGATCCTGTTGAATTGTGAACAAAAATTCGCTATAAAATCCTTTGCCAGTTTTTTTTTCAGTTGTAAAATATCCAAAGAAGCTATTAATCTGGGGTAAAATCTTTAGCCAAGTTCCTTTTCTCTAGGAAAACGGCTCGAGAAATTCTCGACCTTTCATTGGTCTTCAATCGATTGTCTAAAATCCTAGGAAATAATGAAAAAAATCCCTAGCATTTAACAGAATCTGTTTTGCTAAATTGTTTTCTCTGAGAAGAAAAAACTGGTGCGGAAAATTCACTATCTCAATAGATCTTGAAAGAATTGTTTAAGATCCTTGGGAATATTGAAAAAAATCCCTAGGATTTAACAGAATTATCTACCAACCGATTTTATCCGAAAAAAAATGATACCGAAAATTATCAGTCTAAGATGAAGCTTCAAGAAATGTTTATAAAATCCTAGAGAATAATGAAAAAAAAACCCTAGGACTTAACAGAATCTTCTACCAGCTGATGTTCTCTGATAAAATGTATCAAATGATTCTCAATCTCTATGGATATCTTGAAAAAATTGTCACAAAATCCTTGAGAATAATAAAAAAAAAAGTCCCTAGATTAGAATCCAGCAGGATTTTCTAGTAGCTGATTTCCTCCGGAAAAAAGAACGTTAAATAAAAAATTGTAAACTTTGAAAAAACGTAAGAATAAAAAATAATAGAAAATTAAATAAAATATGTGAAACACTGTTAATGATTCTTGGAAATATTTCTCATCCGGGATTCGCTGCATGCATATCTCTGCAGCTTTTTAAAATTCGCGATACACATACGTGAGAATACACCTAGGGAGGAGTTTACCACTTTTCCCTCTTTGTTAAGCCGCCTTTCTGCGCCAAGTTGCACACTGCGGCTATACCGACCCCCATGTACATATGTACATACATACCTATATACCTATGTATATATATATACATATACATATAATAGTGCGTTTGCAGAATTTTACTCCCCATCGTGATCGTCTCGCAGGAGATTCACCACTGTGTATTATTATACCTGTGAATATACATATATACGTATAGTATATATGTACATATATGTGTAGATACGTATTACGTCACACCGTATCACAAACGCGAGGATATAACCGTATGTGTTTCACCAGGTCAGGTCAACGTCCTGTCCCTCGTAATGCATACTGCACCCCTTCTTCTTATTCCTTCGAGCACAATCCGCCCCACTATGTATGTACGAAGTTAAACACGAATCGTAATGCATGCATTCCTTTATAAAATGCATTACGGGGATATATTACGTGGGGTTGAATTTCAAATAGAAGTCGCGTTGGTCGTTGATTATAAAAAAAAAAAATTTATTCTTTTTGTTCTACTGGCCGAATTCTAGTGATGTTTTATTATGATGATATCTCAGTAATCGTCAATTATATCAATTCAAATGTTCCGATCAAAAATAAAGATTATTAAATTTTCTATCAAAAAGGTTCCATACATTTATCTCGTATCTCTAACGGTTTTGCCGTATTTTGAGACTAAATATTTATCAAAAAATTGAAATTTTATTAAGAGCCTTAAATCAAGGTGATAATTAGTTTCTCATTTCGTGTTGAAATACAGCAAAACCGATTAAGATACAGAAAAAATGAATCCTACCTTTTTCATAGATAATTTAATAACCTTCATTTTTGATATCTACCTTCAAGTCGATATCATCAACGTCTTCCGAGATATAATCGAAAAAGTGATTTTGAACATATTTTTTCCAATATGGACTATAAATTTCTATATTCTTCAATATACTTTAAAACAGTTTTTCGCTTATATCTCGACAAACCTCAACGATATCAATTCAAAGGTGAGTACCAAAAATGAAGCTTATTAAATTTTCTATCAAAAAGGTGGAATACATTTATCTCGTATCTTGAACGGTTTTGCAGTATTTTGAGGCTAAATATTTATCAAAAAATAGAAATTTCATCAAGAGCCTTAAATCAAGGTGATAATGAGTTTCTAATTCCGAATTGAAATACAGCAAAACCGATTAAGATACAGAAAAAATGAATCCTACCTTTTTCATAGATAATTTAATAACCTTCAGTTTTGATATTCACCTTCAAGTCGATATCATCAACGTCTGCGAAGATATCAGTAAAAAACTAATATTAAACAAATTTGAAAAGATATTTGCGTAAATAAATTCACATATAATATTTCCAACGACGGTTTTTGTTCAAATCTAGTTTTCGAAGTCGATCAGTTAAGTAAGTAGATTTAGTATAGCAATTCACAAACCTTCTATACAAACATATCTTATTTTGAAATCGGTTGTTGAGAATAACTGGATAAGGGTGTACAAGTAGAAAACGGTAACTGAACGATTATGAATAGACGAAATGATAAATTCTAAATGTATATATGTACAATACATACATATTCGCAAACATGCAAAATTGAATACTGTATAAGCTGTACTTGATGTGCTGAACTCTTCCAGCCTAGTATCTGCTGATCTAGCATTTCGCCCTTTGCTTAATGTACAGGACATCGTATATGCAAATATACATACCTACCTATAATAGATTATGATATAAGATATAAATTTTTTTTTTGTATACAGAAACGTTGCTAAAGTTGAACTAGCTTCTATAGAACCAGTTTCCAAAATGAAGTAGAAGATATATATATATAAATAAGAAAAAGTTCAAAGATGTTATAACTTCCGGTTGCACAAAAAACGATAATAAATTTCGTCTTTTATTTCGAATTTTTTTTTCTCTTTCTCTTTCTTTTCATTTTTGATTTTGATTTTTCTTTTCTTTCTTTTTACGGTGGCTATATAAGACCAGTTTATAAGTCATGATGCAAATTAGCAGACGACGACGTAGACTACTACTAGTATAATTTATATACCCTATCTCTATGTGAAAGTTGACGAGCCGAGACCCCCCACGAATATATTTAGTATTTTTTTTATAGTAATGAGACAATTTAGTTACGAAATCGGTAGTAAAACTATCCGCCGAATAAAAAAAGAAAAGAATTTATTTATTTTTTTTTTCTTCTTCACTCTCCTCTTCACTGATCTTTACTGTTTATAAATTACCCGGTATATAAAGAAGAAAGGGCGTGATGTTGTGAATAGGTTGACAAAAGACGAAGTCGTCCCTTCAAGATGCTATAAAGTTTTTTTTTTATTTATTTATTTTTTACTCCCTTTTTTTTTAGTTGATTTTTCTTTTTCTGTGTTTTTTTTTTTTTTTTCTTTTTTGGTTCCTTTTTTTGGTCCCAGAGAAGTATAGACGTTTCAAAATCGAAAAGAAATTTTAAAATCGATTCATTTTTAGCGTTTTTTTTTTTATTTATTTACTTTTTTCAAATTCCGTAAGGCGGTTTCCAAATTCGCAAAATTTGTAATCTATAAGAATGATCAAAAACCATAAGACAGATATATTCATTCATATATTTGATAGAAAATTTCGAAACTTTGGCTAAAATTAAATCAAAATCAATTTTTTCACCATTTTGTCTTTTCGGACCGTATTTTTATTTATTTTTTTTTTTTTTGAAATTTTAGGACCAAATCTGAATTTGAAGTATCAAAGGAATTCACTTCGTTGCTACTCTTTGAAGCTTTCTATAATTGACATCAAATATCTGTCTCATTCCTTCCTCAATTCTTAAAAAAACAAAACAAAAATGGCACTTTTTTGAGAGTTAAATATATAAATAATCAAAAAATCGTAAAACAATGGGAAAAAAAGTGTTTGAAAATCGTCAAAGACGTTTGTATATCATTATCTGTATTATTCTTTGATGTTTTTCTTTAAACGACGTGGCAAAAATGGCCTCAATATTCAAAAAATGTAACAAAAGTTTAAGTAGTGTTTAAAAAACGCCAAAAAATCTCATTTTGAAGATTCAAAGCAGATAATTTCGGTACCACATCTTCGATACTTGACACCGAGAACTTGTCTCACTCCTCCCTAAATTCTTAAAGAAAAAAAAATGGTACTTTTTTCAAAAACGAGTCTAAATAGATTTAAAAAGAAGGGTTCAAAAATCGTTGAAGACGTTTAAATTCTTGTCCCCCTTGAAATAAAGTGGCAAAAATGACCATAATAATCAAAAAACGTAACAAAATTCTAACTATAGTTTGAAAAACGCCAAAAAATCTCATTTTGAAGATTCAAAGCAGATAATTTCGGTACCACGTCTTTGAGATTCAAAATCAAAAATTTGTCTTATTCCTCCCTGAATTCTTAAAAACAAAAAAAATGGTACATTTTTTCAAAAAACGAGCCTAAATAGATTTAAAAAAAAAAAGTGTACGAAGATCGTTGAAGACGTTTAAATTCTTGTCCCCCTTGAAATGAAGTGGCAAAAATGTCCTTAGAATAAAATAATGCAAATAAAGTTACCCATAAGTGAGAGATCTAGTTTATCCGGTGTGAAACTCATTGAGTTACTCCATTAGGTACCATAATAATTCACATAGTATATGTAGACGGTAAGTTGAAGAGTAGAAGAGTGCCATAAAAAATAAAGAAGAAAGAGTGGTTGATATTTCGAGTGTGTTTAATAATGATAATAATAATAATAATAAAAGATACAGATAAGTCACACCCGTCAAATTTTTGTTTTTCATTTTTAAAACGCCGTGACATTTGCAGTCAAGTTTTCAACGCATTGGAATTATGACACCGTATTAACGAAATGGGAATGGTATATATTTTTATGGAGGATCTAAAACGGTCAACAGTCAGTAATTTTAGTCCGTCGAAAAGGTGCGATGCATAAGGGTCATTTCTCACGTGTTTTAACCCTCTTTTACCATGGCTATGTGTACTAGTCACGTCACTAATACACACATGGTCAAAACCGAAGAGGGGAACTCGAGGAGTGATGATTGTCCACATAGAGAAAGAGAGAGAGAGAGAGAGGGATAGCAGTTGGGTCATAAACCGTTTTTGAGACGAGCTGAGAAGCTTTTCCACGAGTTTGCCTTTTATCTTGTTTTTGCCACCCCGTAATTTGATAAATTGAATAGATTTTATACCACCCCTAGTTTTCTCATACAGTATTAATCACCGCGGACTCACTCCTCTCTAAAGTCAGCTAAGGTATATGCATACATGACCCAGCATTACTTTTAACCTGGTCACCATACGCGGACACAATGGTCATTTATAAAATGGTCAAATCTTGTTGTCTGAAAGTCAACACTCGCTTTTTAAATGACACAGTTTTATTTTATTAATGGGGGATTTAATGCCAACGTTTCAGGTCATGCACATCGTCAATTAACTTTCTCATCTCTGTCATGATTTACACATTCGTTTTTATTTGTTGATTTGTCTTCATTGAAAATGAAGAAGAGTTTGCGAAAGTCAATTCTTGGAATCACACTCATGACTTTCTGCATGGATATCGGAATACCGATGCTTGGGTGAACTTTCTCAGCCTAAATGAAAGGATTTGGAATTTTTATTTTCAATTTTATACGGATATGTGAGAGTGGTAGATTTTTCTGATGGAAAATCCAATGCACTCAGCTTTTTTGGATAGAAATGTGCAATTTTTGATATTTTCTTGATCACAATTTATAGATTTTCAAATTTCGTGCACAGAATTTCAAGTACTAAAGCATTTCTGCAAGGGAATGTGTGAGTTAGAGCTTTTCCTGGAACAATAATCAAAAGTTTTGAGCTTTTCTGCACAAAAATATGTGAGTTTTTCTATTTTCTGAACGAAGCTCGAAGGATTATCAACTTTTCATGCATAGAAATCAGCATTTCGAAGTGTTTTTGCATGGAAAAGAGAGAATTCCAGATTTTTCTGAAGAGAAATCTAAGGATCTGAGCTTTTTCGGAACAGAAATACACAAATTTTGACATTCTCTGAACGAAACTTTGAGGATTATCAACTTTTCATGCATAGAAATTAGAATTTTTACACTTTTTTGGATGAAAATTATAGAATTCCATATTTTCCTGAAGGAAATTCTAAGGATCTGAGCTTTTCTGTACAGAAATACACAAATCCGACCATTTTCTGAAGGAAAAGTAAAGAATTATCAAGTTTTCATGAAAATCGGAATTTCCAAGTTTTTCTGCATGAAAGGGAGAGATTTTCAGATTTTCCTGAAAGGAAATCCAAGGATCTGAGCTCTTCCGCACAGAAATACACAAATTTTAACATTTTCTGAACGAAAATTTGAAGATTATCAACTTTTCATGCATAGAAATTAGAAGTTCAAAGTTTTTTTGCATGAAAATTATAGACTTTCATACTTTCCTGAATGAAATTCCAAGGATCTGAGCTTTTCTGTACAGAAATACACAAACCCTACAATTTTCTGAAGAAAAACTAAAGGATTATCAACTTTTCACGCACAGAAATCAGAATATTAAAATTATTCTGCATGAAAATGATAGACTTTTATATTTTTCTGAAAGAAAATCCAAGAACCTGAGCTTTTCTGCACAGAAATACACGAATCCTACCACTTTCTGTATGAAAATCAATAGTTTCTCAACTATTAATGCACAAAAATTCAAATGCTGAAGTATTGCTGCACAGAAAAATGAAAGCCGCTGTTTTTCCTTGACAAAAATAAAAAGAATTCAGGGTGTCGATTCCCATTCAAAAGAAAAAAAAAATGTATAGATATCTGCTAATTTTTTAAATAAATATTTAAAAATTAATATTTCTATTAGTATATGAATTTTGTGCCACGATATGAACATATGGATGAAAGAGAGAGAAGAAAAAACAAAAACAAAAAATGGAATCGAAAATAAAAGTAAGTGGCTATCGGGTATAACTGATCCTGACGAATAGTTTCCAGGTCACCGGTTTCCGGATCGTTGAATACATCATCGTTCTGGTAATACGTTAGCTGCTGTTGCGCGTGTAAGCCCATTCAACTGCCACACCCAGTGGCCCCTAAACTGACCCTTGGCCCTGAGGCCCAAAACCCAAGTCTTGATTTACTAGCTGTTTAGTGTTTATATCCCTTTAACCCCCTTGCCTATATTATAACCGTATTTAACCTAATAGCCCTGCAGCCTCCTAGATCCTCACTATTAACAACACAGGCCAAGTTGCCTTTCACGATCACTATCAAATTCAACGCATTTTGACCGTATCTATTTTGCAGATATTTGAAGATATGAAAAATCATCAGAAATCAAACCCTCTGATTTTTTGTGTGGGTCAAGTTTTGGATTTTATTATCTTTTTTGTTTTTTGAATCGATTTAGGATTTTGAAAAATGAAAATTGTTTTGGCGGTGAAAGATTGTGTTTCAAAATTTGTCTTTCGTTGAAAAAAAATTGCAAGAATTAGCTAAATTCGTATAGTTTTTGTGTGTATTTTTTTTTTCTCTGTTAGAATCGAATTTGGATCAGAAGGATCAAAAATATATAATTCAAATTTCAAAAAATAGCTATTTTTTTTTTCTTTTTCTTTTTTGAATAGAGAAAATATTAAATCTGTCTTTTTTTTTTGTTGCTCGATATTTTCAGTCTGTTATTCTTTTCTGTTTTGGACTGAACTTGGATTTGAAAAATAATAAAGCTTTTGGTTCGAAAAATTCATTTTGTTCAAAAAAAAAAAAATAAAAAAACGTAAGAAAATTTAATTTTCATCCCAGACTTTTTGATTGTTTTTTTCTTTTTGTAATGAATTTAATATAGTTTGAAAGTTAAGAATAATTTTGAAACTTCCAAAAAGTTTTCATATTTCATTGAGAAGAAAAAAAAAAATAAAAACAAGAAACAATCAGTAAAAAATTAAATCTGTCTAATTTTTTTATTTTATTTTTCCTTGTATCTCAATTTTTGAAATTCAATACGTTTTCCATTTCTGCACAGTTTGCAGAACTAAATTAGAATTTTTGAAATAAAAGAACCAAAATAAAACTGATTTTGGTTCTCATTCTGCATCAATATCAGACGTTTCATCGAACTATTTTTAATTTTATTCATTTTTATTATATTCTCGTTTTTTTTTCTCTCTCTCTTTTTCTTTCTTTCTCTTTTTTTTCTTTTTCTCTTTTCTGTGTTCTTTATCGTTTTCTACTCCTTTTCACATCTATTCCATATTTATACTACCGAAACAAGTTTTTATTTAGCGACTAGCGGTGCATTGTATTGCATCGCATCGCATTGCATTGCATTGCATTTATACTACACCGCACTGCAATGCAATGCAATACAACGTAGAGGCACCTGCGTGCAGATACCGTGACGATGATCCACTACTCCAACGTTAACGCCCTCCTCTTTGACCAGGTAGACAGATGACTCATAGTTCAGTTTTACTTGTTGTATTTCCATTTTTTTTTTCTGCTTTTTTGTCCATTTTTCATTTTATTTTATTTTTTTATTTGTTGGTCTTTTTTTAATTTTTTTTTATTCTTTTACGAATCGCACGAGATGTGCACTTTACGCAAAAACCTCGCTCCATACACTCATTTCACAACCTCGTTATACCCCGACCACTATAACCTATAACCTCCACTCTTTGTGGAGAAAATATTCTACCTCAAAAATCCTTGAAAAAGTTTTTCAACAATTTTTTATTTTTTTTTTGTTTATTTCAAACTTTCAAAATTGTTTATACTTTTGTTATATTATTTTTTATTCCTTTATTTGTTTAACTTCCCGCAATGAAAATTGAAAATTTTCATAAAAAAGGGAAGTTATTGGTTTCGGTCCCATTTTCGAAAATCGAGTTTTCATCAAATCTCGACGATTTAGGGTCCTAAAAAGCTATTTTGACTATTTTTGGATGGACGTCCGTATGTGTGCGTGTGTAAACAAATTTTTGCGGTACGATATCTTTAGAACGAATCAACCGATCGGAATGGTTCTTATGGCGATCGAAAAGGTTTATCAAGGCTTAGATCTGATTAGATTTTGAAATCGATCGGTCGAGTAGTTTCAAAGTTATTTGAGAAATAGAAATTAGAAAACAATTTTTTTTCAGGTTTTTAGCGCATAACTCCTAAACTGTTGGTGCGATTAGTCTCAAAACTTGATCAGACTGAGGTCTTGGATAGCCCTTTCGATCGCCGTAAGATTCATCAAAATCGAACGATCGGTTTAAAAGATATTGCACGACAAAAATGTCTCTTTTTGTCGTACGATACCTTTGGAACGAATTAACCGATTTGAATGATTCTTATGGCGATCGAAGAGGTTCGTCAAGACTTAGATCTGATTAGATTTTGGAATCGATCGGTCGAGTAGTTTCAAAGTTATTCGAAGAATAGAAATTGAAGAAAAAAAGATTTGTATAGGGAAAACTAATCATACTTATAACCTTCTTTAATTTATTATAAACACAATAGTATCAATTAATTGTAACGTATTTAACACAGCGGGAAGTTTTCGGGTTGGCTCATAGGTCAACCGGTTTCCTGATTTTTTTTATCTTGTTGTTATCACAAATTTTAGGGCCTTGTACTTTTTTATTTTTTGATACCTCGACTTTGGAAAATATCCAAAAACACTAATCCAATTCTGTCCCTCTTAAAAACCATCAAACTATTATCTAAAACATTTTGTTCACACCTCGTTTCATTTGGAAAGAAAAAATTTTCTCGAGTCATTATAAATGCCTCACCCTGTATATACGATACCATATGACACGGCATAAGCTGCTGACGTTGTAAATCAGGGAGAGCTATAAGCATAGCTATAGGGTTAGTATCTATACCCAGTATACGAAATATCTAGGCGACTGTAGCAGGACGTAGTAATTATGATCGGTGAGATACGTCAGGCGTAACGCCTGCAACCAACCAACCCTTATTCATATAACTATATAGTGTGTATGTGTCTAAATGGTGCTGAGGTTGAGGTTATTCCGTCGTATTGATGCCCACAAATCATCATTCGCCCATAGTTGTATGTAAATCGATTCTCTACATGATATATATGGGGTATTCCATGTCACCTCCACCAACCTTTGACCCTCAAATTTTTTGTTTTCTCTCAAATTGATTCATGTAATAGTAGTACTCAAAAAATGCGCATCTTTAATTTTTTTTTATTTTTCGACGCATACTTTATCAGTTATTTTTATAGAACCACCCGAGTAGTCAATTGTTACATATTTTCTGAGTTTGGATTCTTTGAGTGCTGAAAAGTATTTTCAAAAACCCAAAAGATGTTATGATTATTATTATTATTTTTTTTTTCTTAGTTTCTACGATAAGAAAATCCTCGCAACCCAAAATCTTGCCAAATATAACGATAAGATATTCTCTTCGGAGATCGACACGGTTGGAGTGAATTATAGATGTTTCAAGCCCAAAAAGCCCTAGACGGAGATCTTGTCCCATTACGACTCTTGCACCAAAAAATTCTAAATAAAATACAGAATTTTTGTTAATTTTTTCAGATTTTACAAATCGGTCGAAATTGAAAATTTTTTGAATCGCCATAACTGATAAAGTATACGTCGAAAAAAAATAAAGAAAAAAAAGATGGGCATTTTTTTTTTAGTACTACTATTACATAAATTAATTTAAGAGAAAACAAAAAATGTCAGGGTCAAACGTTGGTCGAAGTGACATGGAATACCCCATATTTATTAAATCCATAATCTTATAATGTGTAGGTATATATGTGACTGATATTTAGAAAGAACATTTCCATAGTGGGAAAATAATTTTTTTTTTTAATTAATTAACAGATTTTTCCGGTAATTACTTCAGAAATTAAAAAAAAAAAAAAAAAAAACACTTTCCTTTACTAATAAGGGTTGAAAATTTCCAAATGAACACCCGTTATATACTAGATCATAGATAGATGGACAGATCTCCTCCTCTTCCTCCTCCTCCTCCTCCTCTTATTCCTCCATTCCTTCTCATCCTCCAGCTTCAGTCTCATCTCGCAGAATTCACCACGAGATCGACGTCCGCCTTGATAGACGAGCCGATATGCTGTGAAGGCTTAACCTATTAACAACGATATAGCCACTATGACCATAGCCATAGACACAGTAGCATATAGCTAGGATAGTAGACCAGAGCACAATATCATGTGTGTAACACATCAAAGCCAAAGGCATTGCTTCGGCCCATGGGACTCTCTCACTCTCTCTCTCTCTCATTGCAGGTTCCCAGGTTGATCTACCTCGAGGCTAGTGAGCCACGAGATTCTCTGGTTTAGGCACCAGGTTGAGGATAGACAGACGTAGACGTAGAGATTGGTTGGTGCAGGGTTATGGGTTATAATTGTTGATATTACGGTTAAATTAACACAATTAATTTCATTAGTATTTAGATTATGATATGAGAAATTTTTGAAAAAAAATTACGATTTCTCAAGAAATTTTTACTTTTCATCAGCTACGGTGATATAAGAAAAGTATTGGTTTTGGTCGAAAAGTGACTTTTGCTAATTTCAACGAATCTTCATGTTTTCGACCCTCTAGAATCCGAAAAACAGGTTTTTGGAAAGATGTCGGTCGGTCTGTCGGCCTGTTCGACAAACTCGCGCGGTGATCTCGGAAACGGCTCGATGAAAAAATCTGAAATTCACAGGACTTTACAACCAAATGATGGGCATAAAAAATTGCCATGTCTCGTTTAATTTAAACTTCCGGTTCTACCGGAAATGAATCAATTTTTGCTGTTTTACTGACAAACCTATGCTTTTTTCTTTGTATTACCTTTCTAAATGAAAGAATATATTCATCCAAGTTGAGAATTTCATGTATATAGGGCATCCTCGCCAATGATATCAAAAAAATTGTAAATATATCCAGATCGAATGAGAATGAATTCACTGTATAAAATTGTTGTTTGTCAATATATAGGGCGATCCTTGCCAATGACAATAAGAAATTGTAAGTGTACCCAGATCGAATTGGGATTGAACGCACTGTATGAAATTGTTGTTTGTCAATATATAGGGCATTTTTTTAATGTGAAATTTTCAATTCTGATCTCTCTGTTCGGTTTTTCATTACTTTTTTATACATTTTCTTTCCCTGACAAATCCATCCTTTTTTTTCTATTTGATGAAAGGTACTCCGGAAAACTTTTTTTCCAGTTTGTTTTCTTTACTTTATCAGTCTGCAGGTTCAATCTTGGAAAATGAAAAAAAATATATATCTGTGCCCCGTGCAATTCATTAAAGTTTGCAAAAAGGAAAGAAAAAAAAAATAGGGAATTTAAGCATTTGTCGATTTAGAGTCATGCTTCTTTGAAATGAGACACGATAATTGTTATTTGTTTGATGAATATGGTGAGGAAGAAAAACGAATTATGATAAATGATTAGCTAACGTCATTTTATTGCAAATATCTTATGAATGATACAGATTTTTAATTTCACGTATATCTCATTGAATTCCGCGATAGGAGGTTCGTGTCTTCGCACTAAAATCTAACTCAATGAAGACTATACTGACTTGCAAGATTTCGTAAAGAAAATATCTCCGACCTAACTGATTTTTTCGGAAAAAAAAAAAACAAACGGGGGGATTTTGAAACGTACAAAAGAAAATTGAATATAAATCTCCTTATATTGATTTGCTTTATACATATACAGTTTCAGATTATTTTTCCCGACAGCAAAAAACGAACGAATTTTTTCGAAACAGTAATGTTATTTTCTATTTCTTTTTGAGTTTCTATTAGTTTTTTTTTTATATTTTATTCTAATTTCGAATCATTCGTATAAATTTTTCTTTTTAGAGACTTATTGGTGCGAATTAAAAGAAAACGTGTTTGGAACGAAAAAATAAACGAAAAAAAAAAATTGAATTAGGTGGAAGAAAATTTTTTGAAAAATTTCAACAATATTCGACAATTTTTCATCACAATTTATCTTTTTTTTATTCATTTATTGTTTTTTTTTTTTGTGTATATCCAATTATCTTCTGATTATTTAATTTTATTTTTGAATTTTTTTTTCACTGCACTGAATACATATATATTTCTATACATACATACGTACATGTACATTAGACCGCTTCAAAAAAAATCGACTATTATATATAAAAATATTGTTCCAAATGACGAAAAAAAAGTGCTGTCAAAGTTTGACCTCTTAATATTAATATTAAAAGATGCCTCATCGCGATTTTCTATTTCCCATCTAAATAACACGGGAAATGGTATTGTGGAACTTTTCGATTTTTATATCTTGAAAATTAATCTACTTCGAAAGATTCTGCATGAGTAATGTTGTTCAAAATTGTACACTCTACAAAAAAGGTCTCTTGGTCTTTTTCGATGAATCCAACCGTTTCCAAGTTAGTCATGATTAATTATCATTAATAACCAATACACCAAACTTGGAAATAGTTAGATTTATCGAAAAAGAACAAAAGACCTTTTTTGTAGAGCGTTCAATTCACTGCAAAAATATGTTCTGGTATTACCAGTACACTGATGCGTTGACGAGTTATAAAATTCCAAAGTTTGAAAAAAAAATTTCCCCATGTTATTTAGATGAGAAATGGAAAATCGCGATGAGGCACCTCTTAATATTAATATTAAGAGTTCAAATTTTGACAGCATTTTTTTTCGGCATTTGGAACAATATTTTTGACTTACTCTTTGAAAATAGAAAAATAGTCGATTTTTTTGAAGCGGTCTAATGTACATACATACATACATCTTATAAACATATTTATATTCAGAATAATTTGCATACTCGCTGGATCTGGTGAAGCAAATATTATATATATATATATATATATATATATATATATATATATATATATATATATATATATATATATATATATATATATATATATATATATATATATATATATATATATATATATATATATTGTATATACTATACATAGTTATTGGTACATAGTATTTACGTACAGTATCTGTATATATGTACCTACATATACATACATATGTTAATATAAAAGTTGGTGGCAATGGCAAATCGATTATACATATTTATATATTTATTTGATTACAATCTCTTATTCATTCAATTTTTCTTGTTTTCTTGTTATTTTCATTTCTTATTTTTTTTTGTTTCTTTCTTTCTGCAAATCGATGAAACCTGTTTCAACATTTTTCTACCTAAAAACCGCTTTTCCTTCTTTTTTCTTTTTGTTCTTATTTTGTGTTTATATTTTTTATTTTAATTCTTCGTTTCTTCTTCCTCTTTTTTATCTCTTTCTCTCTCTATTTTTCTCTCCTCCATTCCAAGATTATTCTCCGCGCATTACGCAGCATCTCAGTCGACTCCCAAGCTCGCGAGTTAGTTAAAATCATGAATCGTCTAAGCGAACACGACAGAGCTGTTTTGAACAGTATTTTCAATCCACTTTTACCACTCGGTGAATCAAGCTGGGAAGACGTATTTTCCGACGAATTAAATTCCCAAATTTCCGGTGAGTGAGAAAAAACAAAAAATAAAAAAAAATAAAAAAGCAATAAAAAGAATAAAAACACCAAAAAATCATAAGATAAAAAAAATTTTGTGTACGATTTGGGATAAAAAACAAAATAAAAAAAAATCCAAAATATAATTCAAGGAAAAAAAATATTAACGTACGAAAAAAATAGTGAATTTTCATTCTAAATATATTATATATACCTGATATATACGAATTCAAAAAATTTTTCAATAAATTAATATCAAAAAAAAGAAACTAAAAAGAAAAAAAATAATAATAATAATAATTATCAACCTCAGTAACGATTTTAATTAATTTTTGGTTATTCATCATCTTTCTTCATTTGTTTGAATTTTCATCTATTCAGTTCTTTTGTGTTTTTTTTTTCAAATTTTTTCTTAATTAACAAAATGCAGGAAAATTTTTAAATTTCTCGAATAAGATTTTATTTCTTGTTCATTTTTCATTATCATCATTATGATTGTTATTATTGTTACAGAAGAGGATGAAGACGAGGTGGAAAACCTAACACCGGAAATATCCGAATTGCAAAAACGTGCGATTTTTGAAACTGAGGCAAAAAATTATGACGAAGCTTTAAAATTGTTCGAAAAAGCTTTAAAATTATTTCCAAATTCTTCGATAATTTTGAACGACAGAGCCCAGTGTCTGAGATTAGCTGGTCTGAACGAAGGTCAGTGAAATAAAAAAGAATTCACAAAATTTTCTATATAAATAAATAAAATCAATAAAAAAAATAAATAAATAAATAATAATTTTTCTCAGTTTTTTGAATATTTTTCTAATTTAAATTTATTTATTTATTTTCTTTTTTATTTTACAATTTTTGTAATTTTTGTAAAATCCTTTTCTTTTCTTTTTTTTTATTGTTTTTCATACAGAAGCAATGAAGGACCTGAACTTGGCTCTGGAATTGAGTAAAGGTCGTGGTAGGGTTGGTGTAAGATCGCTTTGTCAAAGAGGAATAATTTTCAAAATAAATGGAAAATTGGACGAGGCAAGATACGATTTTACTGAGGCTGCTAAAAAGGGTTCAAAATTTGCCAAAAATCAATTGGTAGAGATTAATCCATACGCAGCTATGTGCAATCAAATGCTAAAGGAAATGACCACAAGATTGAACAACCCTTGAGGAAAAGTATCTAAATAAAAGAAATTAAAAAAAAATTGTAACAATTAAAAGACAAAAAAGAAAAACCAAAAAGTAAAACTTCAATAACAGAAAGACAAAAAAAAAAAAAATGTACACGAAGAATAAAAAAAGAAAGAAAATCGTCGGAAGAACATCCTGTGAAAAAATTTTTTCAAAAATCGTAATGAAGAAGACAAAAAATAAATAGATAAAACTTTCCAAAACAGATCGAAATATATATTTTTTTGTTCGAAATTGACAAGATAAGAGGGTGAAATTTCTTGTTGAAGACAAAAAAAAAGGAGTGATTTTTTGATTTACTCCGTTTTTTGGTAAGAAATTTCAACATCTTTCTCCATTGTCTTAAAAATGGAAAACAAAAAGAAAAAAATTCAACCTGTTGAGGGGGTTTTTTGTTTTCCGGTCTTCTTTTTATGTACAATTTTTGAGGATTTTTGCAGGTTTTTTTTTTTTATTTTATTAATTTTTGGTTTTTTTGAGGATATTTTTTAGGTTGTTTTTTGTTTTAGAGTTTTTCCTTATTTTTCTGTTTCTTTTTCTGTTTGTCGTATTCACGGAGAAATTATAAACGATTTTTGGAAAAAAGATTGAACAAAAATAATTTAAAAAAATAGCCAAAAAAAGAGAAAAAGAAGAACTGCATGAGCTAGAAAAATAAAAAAATTATGTAAAAAAAAAAAAAAATAAAATAAAACTGCATTCTTCGCTCTGTATAATTATTATCCTCGATTTATACCTACTACCTATAGCTCACTGTACACATACTACATATATGTAAATACATATACTATACATACCTATTTATCTATCTGTCTGTCTAGGGTTTTAAAAGATAACAGTGATTTCATTAGCACAAATGAAATAATCCACCTAACGTTGATTAAACCTCGTAAAAATATATTTCAGTCTATTTTTATTTTTAGTTTTTTGTACACCATTTTTTTTTTCTTCATTTCGTTAAAAAAAATTTCTGCAATCTGCATTTTTTTTTCATTTTAAAAAAAAATTTTTTTTTAATAAATTAATAGAATAGAAAAAATTTTTGGATAATTATAAATAATGAAAAATTGAGGAAATTAGAATAATGAAAATTTCTGAACAATTGATGAAAAAGATTTTTGAGATATAATTAAAATTCTCTTATCGGCTGTAAATAAAAACTATTTTTTGATTTATATATTTTTTTGTATAATTTTCGTGAAAATGATAGAATTTTATTTTTGGTTTTTGTTGATTCGAAATTTTATTCAAAACCGCAATGTCTTAAAAATTATCTGATAGTTTTTCAGATACTAAGGGTTTAAAAAAAAAAAAGCAAATTTCCGATTTTCCATATCTCAAAAACGATATAGATTCAAAAATTCTGAAAAACAAAATCACCCAAATCCTGTTCAAACAATATTACCAATTATCACGGAATTACAATTCCGTATTGGAATAGGGGTAGAATTTTTATGGGAAGACCACAAGACATTACAAATTGATTTCTTTATTCTAATTTTCTATTTTTTTTTTTCTTTATAATTGTCAGTTTATAATTGAAACGTACAGTAATTTGCGAGAGTGGCTTCTACAACTCTGCAGTATCGCACAGTTATATACTATATACATATATGCTACATATATATACACACATACCGTCCCTTGACTTCAAACCCCTTTTCTGGACTGGCTGCAAACACCCCTACGGTATGTTTAAGGAGGGTAAAGTATAACCACCGTTGACGGAGGTCAGGGCGATAATATATAGCTAACATACATACTAGGCATATACCTATATATACAAGGGTGTGTCATTTCAGGGCAATATTACAAATTTTTTAAATAATTTCTTACACTTTTATTTATTTATTTATTATTTTTATACTCAATTTTGGAAATCCTTCTTGAAAAGGATCCTTCAGAGAGAAAAAAAAAAAGTCCTTTTGCGAAATGATATCACGAAAAACTAATCACGTCTATGAATCGCAAGCTTTCATATATTAAATAAAATGACCCAGGATAAAGCGCTGAATTTTTTTGTTTTTTGAATTCATATTACTCGGCCGAGTTTTGAGATAAAAAATTCCACAGGATGTTGTTTGACAGAGAATTTAATTCCCCGTAAAAAATGTCCTTACGATCATTTTTCTACATACGATAGTTTAGCCGTGATCAAAATTTTAAAGAATTATAATACTTTTAATTTTTTGAATTTCTACTTCCGACGATTGTAACTTCTATACCGTTCGATTTACAGATTTGGTTCATCACACATTTTTTATAGAGAATTAAATTCCCTATCTAATCCCATCCTCTGAAATTTTTTATCACATATAACAACCGAGTAATATTAATTTTTTTTAAATAAATCGTTACTTTCACGAGTCCAAAAAAAAAAAAAAAACTAAAATCGATGGAAATATTTCGTTTCGAAAATTTTTTTTTCTGAATCAGTTCAAAAAATTCCTAAATTCAATTTTATTCCTTTTTTATTATCTTTTATTCTCTGCAGGTCAATAAACAACTCACACCCCGTGTGGTTTCCTATCTATGACAGTATATCTATTATAATTTACTGTTACGGGACTATATGTATGTATTATAGATGTTATAGCTATAGATGTATATACTCTATATACTGCAAGAGCTACTTGGCACGGTGAGTGACTAACTACGTGTAATTGCTGGAGGAGCAGGCGCCGTTGCTCGCGTTGTCGTATCTGATTTTAATAATGGTATGTACATACAATGTGTATGTATATGAGCAGTAGATAGCAAAAGCAGCAGTGGGAAGTAATTAGACCTAGTGTTAAGTATACACCTATACATATACAATTTTTATTTTTTTTTTCTTCAATTTTTTACTATTATTTCTTCGCATGATTTGCCAAGCAATTATTTACAGCGAAACTTGAAAATATCTCTACCTACCGATACGACAACACGTATCGTATTATTATTCTCTTTAACTTATTTTCAGTATATTTATTTAGAAAAAGAATGGGTTATAATTTTGTTCAATTATTGTACCTAGGTTACATTCTTCCTCGTTTTAACTCTTTCTGGACATTTTTAAACAAGTAATAAACTCGCAACGAAGTCGTATTGTAGACGTTGTTGAAAAATTTTTCACTGAAATTGTTCTGTTTTAGGCGCAATCGATGAGAATTTACTGAAAATTAATCATAATTCAGTCGTATTTTAAAGTTTTCAAGAAAATAACTGTCGTATTTTTATTTTGGTCGTATTGAAGAAGGTTTGACTGAAAAACAGTCAAATTTGAGTCGTATTCAGAACCAATTGAATAAAAAACAGCAATGATTAAGTCGTATTTCAAAGTTCTCGGAAATAATCAGTCGTATTCGAGTCGTATTTAAGTCGTATTCAACAAGATTTTACCAAGAAACAGTCGTAATTGAGTCGTATTTGAAAAATTTTAAGGAAAAAACAGTCATATTTTAATTTTAGTCCTATTCGGAAAGGTTTGACTAAAAAACAGTCATATTTGAATCGTATTCAAGAATATTTAACTAAAAATAAGCCATTAAGTCGTATTTCAAAGTTCTCGGAAAGAATCAGTCGTATTCGAGTCGTATTTAAGTCGGGTTCAACAAGATTTTACCGACAAACAGTCGTAATTGAGTCGTATTTAAGATATTTCAAGAAAAAAATAGTCATATTTTTATTTGAATCAGATTCAGGAGGGTTGACTGAAAAAAAGTCACATTTGAGTCGTATTCAAACACATTCGACTAAAAAACAGCCATGATTACGTCGTATCTCAAAGTTCTCGGAAAGAATCTGTCGTATTTGAATCGTATTTAACAAGATTTTACCAAGAATTAGTCGTGATTGAGTCATATTTAAACCATATCAAGAAAAAAACGGTCATATTTTTATTTGAGTCGTATTGAGAAAGGTTTGATCGAAAAATAGCCATATTTGAGTCGTATTCGAAAACATTTGACTAAAAAAACAGCCTAGTAGACTCTCATTCCAAAGCTTACAGACATTTCAGACATATTCATGTCTTATTCAAGTCGTATTACAGACTTCTACAAACAAACAAACAATCGTATGTAAGTCGTATTTACAAAATGATTAAAAAAATGTTCCTATTCAGTTCGTATCGAAGATGTACATACATCAACAAATTAAATCCTATAGAAATTGTATTTGTGTCGTATTTAGGTCGTATCATTTTTTTGCAACCATATTTAGGTCGTATCCAATTACAGTCATCATCACGAACCGATTCTTTAATTTAATATTCGACGTTTTCCATTCGATTCTTTTCGATATTTAAGTCGTATTGAAAAAAAAATTGAAAAAAATCGAGTCGTTTTCTCAACCAATAAATATCGGGATTCATTCTCGTCCAGGTATTTAAGCCTGCAGCATAGATATCCCGTTGATTCTGTACCGATTACAATACGGGGAAGAACAACATCAGTTAATTACAATAGACGTAACCGATGATTGGTGATCAGACATCGCTCGCCTCATCCCACCCACTCACCCTACGATATATTATATGTATTATATATATATACCTATATACCAGCTATATATGTTATACACTATCACACAGAATTTCATTGCTAATCCCAGAGTTATTGCTAGGATCATCATTAAAACTGGGAATATATACATATATCAGTCAGATGAAACCAGCTACTTCATTACCCTATATCCTCCCTTTCTCTCTCTCTCGTTCATTCGCTTTCTCTACAATTTTCCTAGCGAATACCTAGAAAAAGAAAGGAAACCTATTTTCACTAATGCAAATAACTATACATGCAATTCTATAATTATAATCAAACAACGAAATCGATATATAAATCCTAATAAATGAATAAATAAATTAATTAAATTTTCAAAAATTTTCTATACTTTTTTTGTTCTTCATTGCTTTGCTTTTCAATCGTCATTTCAATTATACAATAAAAACCATTTTTTTTCTGTTCAAGAAATACTTTTGATGAACTACAAAATTCAATCGTTTCAAAAACTTTTTTTTTTCCTGATTCTCATTTCTTTAGTCTCAATTTTTTTTATCTTGCGATTACAATCTTACGTTCTGGTTTCTTTTTATGATTTTCTTTAAATATTTTTTTTTTTTTCTTTCTCAACGATACAATTTTGAAATAAAATTCAATTCATCCTTTTCTTGTTATTTTTTTTTTTTTTTGTTTTGTTTGTTCTCATCTTGTTTCCGTTTTTTAATTTTCTTGGGAGGAAGGAGGAAGGGAGTACGGATACGGATCATCTTTTTTGAAAAAAAAAATTGTTTTGTGTTTTTGGGGGCAGACAGAGGGGGGGGGGGGGGGGGGGGGGGGGGGTGGATGTGCGGAAAGGGGGAATTACGAGAGGGCCTCTACAGTAATAAAGACTTGGAGTACACATTATATGTATATATACACAGATCCAACACGCTTGGCGCTCGGCGGTTTATCGTCGAACGAAATTAAACGGTTTACGAGCAGCCAACAGATTAGTACGAATGTGAACTTTCGCCGGGTGTCAAAGGGTGGTCACCACCACCACTACCACCACAGGCGATCAAGGGTGGTGTTATACGCTATTTTTTCTCGCTCTTTTGATCTCTCTCTCTCTCTCTCTCTCTCTCTCTCTCTCTCTCTCTCTCTCTCGCTCTCTCTCTCTCTCTTTCTCTATCGATATATAGCCCGTTCAAAATTTTCCTAAATTCTTAATTTTTTTCTTCTTCTACTGTCTCTACTCTTCTTCTTTTCTATTTTGATCTTTTTTTTGGATTGTTTTTTTTGGTTCTTCTTCGATTTTCTCAATTTTTAATTTCTTATCTTATACACATATATATGTATATGGGGCATTCCATGTCAATTTTACATTTTCAAACCCTCACATTTTTTTGATTATTTTGCAATTTCAACATGTTATTCTATACTCAAAATGAGTCGACACGTATTTCACGATTTGTCGATATAATGATTTTTTCGATTTTTCATCAGCTACTTCAAGTTTTGAGTTTATTTAAAAAATCATTTCTTTACCTGCATATATATCAAAATTGGCGAATTTTATTAAAAAAATCAATTCAAGTGAACTTGTTCAGTTTGAATTGTACTTCACGATAATCATTATCTTGGAATTTTTGTTACCCTTTAGGAATGAGTTTCTTAGCATTGAAGTACTAAAAAGCCCATTGCAAAAAAACTTATATTTTTTTTTTTTGTTTTCAATTTTTTTTTCAAAAACTAGAGAAGAATACAAAAATTTTCACATATTTTTCAAAATGGTTATGAATTTTTAAATGCTCGATCTGGCGGTTTGAAGTTTTCAATAATGCTTTATTTGCATCTAGTAGATCAAAAAATCCTTTAAATAAATTACAAAAATTTTCAAAAAATTTGTATGAGGGGCAGTTTTATGCAAATTGGTTATGATCGATTTGTCGAAATGAAATTGAGAAACTGCCCTTCAAACAAATTTTTTGAAAATTTTATTGATTTATTTAAAGGACTTTTGATCTACTAGATGTAAGTAAAGCATTATTGAAAACTTCAAACCACCAGATCGAGCATTTAAAAATTCATAGCCATTTTGAAAAATATGTGAAAATTTTTGTATTCTACTCTAGTTTTTGAAAAAAATTTAAAAACAAGAAAAAAAAAATAGGTTTTTTTGCAATAGTCTTTTTAGTACTTCAATGCTAAGAAACTCATTCTTAAAGGGTAACAAAAATTCCAAGATAATGTTTTTCGTGAAGTACAATTCAAACTGAACAAGTTCACTGGAATTGATTTTTTTGATACGATTCGCCGATTTTGAGATGTATGCAGGTAGAGAAATGATTTTTTAAATAAACTCAAAACTTAAAGTAGCTGATGAAAAATCGAAAAAATCATTATATCGACAAATCGTGAAATACGTGTCGACTCATTTTGAGTGTAGAATAACATGTTCAAATTGCAAAATAATCAAAAAAATGTGACGGTTTGAAAATGTAAAATTGACATGGAATGCCCCATATGTATATATTGACTCAATTATAATTTTTCTATGTTTTTCGATATAGGCCAGTTTCTCATTTCGGTTAATCATCTTTTTTTTTCTTCTTCTTTTTATACCATTACATTTGATTTTATACAATTCCGTAAATTTCCATTTCCATTCTTATTATGGATTTTTCTTTTTATTACGTTTATTTAGGATTTTTTTCTTCTTTTTCAATTGTTTTTCTATTTTGTTTCTTGTTTGTTCGATTTTTTTTTATTCTCCATTTTTTCATGTTTTTAATTGCCAATTCGATATGCAAACTTTCGGACACGTTACCTACACACACACACACACACACACACTTTAACACATATCGATATAACGGTCAACAGCAGCAGCAGCAACAACAACAGCAACGCGATGCACTTAGCTGATGAGAGTGCAGAACGAAATTGCACGCAATGTGTATACATATATACATATGTATTCAATATATATAAGTATATAAAAGTGCGTGCAGGGTTGATATTATACATTTTTTTTTTTTTTGTTCTTTTATTTTCGTTTTTTTCTTTTTTAGTTTTTATTACAATTTTTTTTTCTTCATCCCTTCATTTAACCCCATTTATTCAATTTCATATAGTAACTTGTGTAATTATTTTTAACCCTGAATTATATAATCGCAGTGAATCCTGCTGGGTATAAGGTATATACGGGGCATTCCATGCCATCTCGATCAAGATTCTACGTCGATGTCTCAGATTGGTTTGATAATTTTTTGTATAAAAGTACACGACAAAAAACGCAATCGTAATTTTTTTCAGAATTTTTCGACCCAGCGTATCTGAAGTATGATTTAAAAACTTGAAATAAAAATACCCACTTTGTAAAATGTGAAAAAATTCAGAAAGATCTTATGAAATATAACAAAATTTTTGACACCTATTAGAAGATGGAGATTTCATAACTTCAAAAGATAAATACGGAAAATAAGAAATTCAAAAATTATTAATATTCCATTGCATTTTTGACATCTAAATGAATACAAAAGCTCTTTATGATATGGCCCAAAAAATGTCTATTTAGAGAGTTACAGGGAATCAAAAATATCAGGATAATATTGAAAAATATAAATTTGTAAATATAAATATTATCCTGATATTTTTGATTCCCTGTAACTCTCTAAATAGACATTTTTCGGGCCATATCATAAAGAGCTTTTATGTTCATTCTGACGTCAAAAATGCAATGGGATAGTAATAATTTTTTAATTTCATATTTTCCGTATTTATCTTCTGAAGTTATGAAATCTCCATCTTCTAATAGGTGTCAAAAATTTTGTTATATTTCATAAGATTTTTCCGAATTTTTTCAGATTTTACAAAGTGGGTGTTTTTATTTCAAGTTTTTAAATCATACTTCAGATACGCTGGGTCGAAAAATTCTGAAAAAATTTACGATTGCGTTTTTTGTCGTGTACTTTTATACAAAAAATTATCAAACCAATCTGAGACATCGACGTAGAATCTTGATCGAGATGGCATGGAATGCCCCATACATATAATTAATGAACAGTCTTCTTCTTCTTCTTCTTCTTCTTCATTTTCTAATTTATTTTTGTTTTCTTTACTCACCTCGAATAAATAAATGAATAAATAAACAACCAATTGAATGAATAAATAAATAAATAAATAAATAAATCAAATAATTAATAAATTATTAAATTTTTTGACTCATTTTATGTTTCATTAATTTTTTTATTATTATTTTTATTTTTTAATGTAATGTGCAGTGCGGTTTAAAAAAAAAAGCGCTTATTAGGGTATGAATTTTGGTTTTGAAAAAAGTAACCTGAAATAAATTTAAAAACAAACCGCAAGGTCCGGCTCAAACTCGGTTTCACATGGAACACAACCACGTATACATATATACATGTATGTATGTATATATACTAACTTCCGAAACACGAAGTAAAAAAAAAAAAAATAATAATAATACACAAAGAAAAAAAGGAACTAGCCCGATAACCGATGATTAACTTTTGTCTGGTCACGTGCGACAGAGTCCTGCAGTGTTAACCCGACCATTATCAAAGTCAAAAAAAATATATAGTATATAGTTATAGTGGGCGTTTTTGAGTATATGCTATAAACCCGAAAATCCCCACATTTTCAGGACACGTTTATATATCTATACCTATATACCTGCAGTATATACATTATATAGGTGGCTTTTAGAATTATAATTCTCCGGATCATGGGAATCGGATTGCTCGCACCATTATTACGTTATATACCTACCTATATACGTATATGTATTTACTACTTAACTTATACGTAGGTACATATACATACATACATTGGTGAGAACCTATAATTACATATTTTTGTTATTTTTTATAATCTTTTTTTTTTATAATTTTTTTTTTCATCTAAATCCAGAAGTGGGATAAAAGAGGGTCGAAAGTAGGGAGGAGACCCCTGGGAGAGAGAGAGAAAGAAAGAGAGATATTACCTAAATGACATTAAAACAAAAAAAAGAAATTTTAACATGAAAAAAAAAATAAATAAATGAGCAGAAAAAAAAATAGACTTGTAATTTTTTATTTTTTGAAAATCTATATATATATAACATATCTTAGATACATCACCTCTTTTTTAACACAACACCATGTAAGGATCAAAAATATCAAATATCAATTAAAAATATCAATTTTTTTTTTTTTTTTGAAAAATTGAAAATAAATAAACTACCTAAATTAAGAGAAAATTCTTCCCGAGTTTCTGGAAATGGGGATGATGTTGTTGTTCTGTTATCATTAAAACCGAATTTTTGTGATTTTTTTTTTTTGTATTTTTTTGTTCAAAATAATAAAAAGGGTCCTTTTTTTCGTCAAAGTTATAAAAAAATTCATATAGTTTCTCGAAATGGTGGATTGAAAAAAAAAAATAATAATAATAATAATAATAAAATATGAAATCGAAAACTTTTTGATCTGAAACAGCCGAGTTCTTTTCACATGGACAGCCCCACACACATAAAGAGAGAGAGAGAGATATGTGCGATACGTAGTTTTGTGTTAAAATAAAATAAAATAAGATACAAAAAAAAAATATATATATATATATATATATATATATATATATATATATATATATATATATATATATATATATATATATATATATATATATATATATATATATATATATATATATATTTATATATATAACAATAACCGAGATAACGTTATCTCTTCTGTACATATATGGTATATATATAGATAGCTGAGTAAATAAATATATAAACGGAAGGAGACAGTTTAATTAATACACACATATATGTATATAAGTATATATGCGTGTGTGTGTGTGTGTGTGTGTGTATAGATGACACGATTTATAATACGTATGTACATATATATACATACTTATGTGATATTGTATTATATAGGATTCTACGCATCGCGAATAATTGTTAATCAAATATGTATAATAAATATACTAAATGGGACATTCCACACAGATTCGACCTGGATCTGACCGAGTCTCGACCACCTTGGATTAGATACGTAATTTTTGAAATAGTTCTTCTATATTTAGAAAGTAGACTGAACTTTTATTAAATTTATTTATTTATTTATTTTTTTTTTGTTTGAGTAAATTTTTTCAAATAAAAAAATATAATAATTACTCAAAAACAAAAAAATAAAATTATACATCAAAGAATTGGCTAGGATTTAAAAAAAATTTTGAAAAATATCCATCGGTCAGATATAAAAAGATCTTTAGATATCGAGCCAAAGTTCAGGTTTTTTTTTTCTTTGTTCCAACATTTTTTTTTTCGTCGATAATTTTGTTGTTTTTGAATAAATTAGAAGAAAGGACTGACCCTAAATTTCCGGAAATATAGTAAAAATCACTTTTTTGTCTTTTAACATTTTCTTTTCTGGCTAATTATCTTCTCAATTTTTTTCATTCCATTAATTATTATATATTTATATATGTATATACATAATAGGTATATAGTCTGTAAATATATACATATATGTATATAAAAAGAACGAGAGTTAAATAATATGACGATGAATTGAGAACGCGTGTCGCCATCTGTATGAACTTTGTTGAAATTCCAATTTTATACATACACACATATACATATATACACATACATATATACAAAAGACGAGATAATTATACTGGCCTTATCTCAAGTTTAGTTTAGTTTCTAATTTGAATCAATAAATCAATTAATTAATCGATCAATTAATTCACTCATTAATTAATAAATTAATTAATTAACAAATAATTAAGATAATTTCAAACACTTCTTCTTCTTTATTATCTTCTTTTTCTTATTCTTATTCTTCTTATTTATAAACATAATTTATTTTCTATTTGGAAATCTTTCGAATCTATAAGAAATTTATAAAAAAATTTTCTACATATTCCTGTAAAAAATTTGTAGAAATTCGTATATATACATATAGAAACTTGTATTATAGAAATCAAAAATTTTCACCGCAAAGAATCTCTGAAAATTTTGACTAAACGAAAAATTATGAGTATAATGATCAGTAGACGTGATGAGGAATTTCATATTTAATATTAATTATTATCATTATCATCATTATGGGAATATAATATATTATTTATATATATATATATATATATGTATGTATGTACAATATACATATTATCTGTATATGCTGTATAAACTGTAGAGTAAAAGGCTGCACTGTAGATACATTTAAGTTGTTTTTTTATTTTTATTTTTTTTTATCGTATATAGTATAATATGATATTGCGGTACAGTACGAGGCGTAGTACTACATACTACTACGAGGCGTAGTATTTTCCTTTCCCTTTACTCCTCTACCACACTTCGCACCCCACATCCCGCTAGTAGTATATATTATGACGAGAAAATAAGAGGAGGAGGAGGAGAAGAAGGAGAAGGAAAGAGGAAAGTATATAGCTGTATATATGTATACATATACAATATATATATATATATATATATATATATATATATATATATATATATATATATATATATATATATATATATATATATATATATATATATATATATATATATATATATATATATTTAGATAGTATACGTCACGCGGTCAGTAACCATATTATGTTAGCGGCACTGACCTTACTCCCCTGCCATCCCCCCTTACCATCCTTAGTCCTGATATGCGGACACATCATCGCGTAATATTTTAAATATATCTTATGTAGATTGAGATAATTTTTTTTTCATTTCAATAAATGAGAAAGGGGGAAAAAGAAACGGGAATATACAATTTTTTTTTAATTTTTTTGAATAATTATTAAGAAAGTAGAAGAAATAAAATTGAGAATTTACAATTAGACTCTTAAATAGAAAAGAATTTTAAATTTACGTTGAATGAAATATTTTCGAAATTAGTTTTTTGATGATATCTCGAAAGGCGTTGATAATATCGACTTGAAGGTCAATATCAAAAATAAAGTTTATTAAATTTCCTATAAAAAAGGTGAGATACAATTTTGCTGTATCTTGATTGGATTTTCTGTATTTTAACGCGGAATTCGGAACTAATTATCACCATTATTCAAGCAACTTAAATTTACGGTTTTTTGATAAATATTCAGCCTCAATATACAGCGAAACCGATTGAGATACAAAATAATTGTATTGCATCTTTTTGATACAGAATTTAATAAGCTTCATTTTTGATATGCACTTTTGAATTGATATCGTTGAGATTTAACGAGATATCAGCGAAAAACTGTTATCGAGTACATTGAAGAATCTAGGTTGTCTGTGGAAAATTTAAACTTCGTATATTGAGAAAAAGGTGTTCGAGATCAGTTTTTTGATGATATCTCGAAAGACGTTGATAATATCGAGTTGAAGGTGGGTATCAAAAATAAAGTTTATTACATTTCCTATAAAAATTGTAGGATACAATTTTGCTGTATCTTGATTGGTTTTGCTGTATTATAACGCGGAATTTATAACTATTTATCACCATTATTCAAGCAACTTAAATTTTCAGTTTTTTTTATAAATATTCAGCCTCAATATACAGCGAAACCGATTGAGATACGAGATAATTGTATAGCATCTTTTTGATAGAGAATTTAATAAGCTTCATTTTTGATATTCACCTTCGAGTTGATACCATTAAGGTGTACCGAGATATCAGCAAAAAACTGATAATAATTCGTCAAGTTAGTCGAATAATTATACCTTCATCTTTCTTATTTAACGAATTAGTTTCAAGTTCCAAGAACGCTAAGATAGCATTGACATTAGCAAAAGTCATTTTATTTTTTAACCTAGAACCAATAAATTTCAAAAAAATAAAAAAATAAAAATATAATAAACGGTGTTGAATAAAAATCCGTCCGATCGCGATCTACTACTTCTAGTTCGTAGAACAGTAACTTATACACTATACTTATAAGCTCTCTAGTATCCCCACAGTAGCTGTTAAGATACCCTTCTATTTTCTTTTTTTCTTTGTTCCTTCTCTCCTCCTGATGCCCCTTAATTCGGCTCTCGGTAATCTCTTCTCTTATTTTCTTTACTTTTTTTTTTTTCTTTCGTTTTTTCTTCTTCTTTTTCAACAATTTAATCCTCTATTTTCTTTCACCTTTCGTATAAGATTATAGCGATATACAGATAAATAGATAAATATATAGATATTAGATATAGATAGGTAGATAAATAGAGATAAGTGTACAGGTTTAGGTATATAAGGTAGCTGTATAAGCATGGGTTGTGTGCAGCTAGCTGTAGAGCTGGCTGACAAAACCCGTTTCGTAATAATAAATAAAATAAGAAAAATTAGACGAAGAAAAAGTAAAAAAAAAAAAATGAAGAAAAAGAAGAGGATGAAGAAAGAGAAGAAAATAATTGAAAGAAAAAGAAAAAAAGGACAAATAGTGAATAAGAATAATAGAAAGAGGAGAATCTACATGCTTGTGTCATGCCCTGTAAAAATTTGTTTAATTTATTCAATTTTTCATTTTTATGATTCTTGTACAATTTTGGATTTTTTTTTTTTTCTTCATTTATTTTTCTACTTTTTTTTTCTTGCAGATTTCAGATTGCAAATAAAAGAAAAAAGAATCAACAAAATATTTATCTTAACAGAACAAAAGAAAAAAAAAAGAGAAATAAGACGGAAAAACGTGAGCAAAAAAAAACATAAAAATAGGCGTAAAAAGTAAAAATTTGTTCCTTTTTTTTTGTTTTTGTTTGCTTTTTTTTTTTGTTACTTTTCGGCTTTTCTTTTTCAATTTATTTTTCATCTTTCCTCTTCTTTTAATTAGAAAATAGAAAAAATAAATAAATAAATAAAATAGAATAAAAAATCAGAAGAAAAAGAAAAATAAAAAATAAAAGTATTAGAATAGAAAGTCAACATCAGCTACCCCTCAACACTTCATCAACTACTAACCCACAAGTATACATATATACATACGAGTATATATCCTCCGTTTTGACTCACGGTCAACTGACCACTAATTGACCAACGAAACCCTATTAGCCTCGCTCACAGTTTGGTATATATAGGTACCTATATATGTACATACATATATATGTATACTAGATTGTGTCAAAAAATCGACTGTTTTTTTTATTTATTTATTTATTTTTTCGTATTCGAAAATTATATCAAAAATATTTTTCCATATGACGATTAACAAAATAAAAAAAAATCTTTTCAAAATCTGAACCTTTAATATATTAATATTGAAAGATGCATCATCGCGATTTTCTATTTCCTATTCATTTAACATGGGAAAACGATTGTTTGGTATTTTTAAATTTTATAACTCACCAACGGATCAACGTACTTCAATGACCAATACATATTCTTGTAGAAAATGAATTGTTCTACAAAAAAGGTGTTATGTTGTTTTTCGATAAACCTACTGGTTCAAAAGTTATTCCAGGTCAAAGTTGAATTTGGTTTATCATGTAAATTCAAATTTGACCTTGAATAACTTTTGAACCAGTAGGTTTATCGAAAAATGACAGAATACTTTTTTTCTAGAGAAATTCATACTCTACAAGAATATATATTAGTCATTTCAGTAATCTAATCCATCGATGAGTTATAAATTTCAAAAGAAGCAAACAATCGTTTTTCGAGGGCTCAAATTTTGAGAGAATCATTTATTTTTTTTTCTTAATTGAAGTATAAAAAAAAGGAACTAAGAAAAAAGAAACAGAAATTTTCGATTCTAATTCTCTTCCAAAAAAAAAAAAAAAATTGAATAAAAACGGAAAAACGCACAAAAAAAAGAAAAAAAGACACTAAGGGGCCAGTATAACGCCGAACCGGTGATGATAATCCATTGTGTTCAGTGCCAATTAAACGGGTCCGTCATGCGTGCAGGGTGCCAGTACCTACCGACCACACTCCTGCACACTGCGTTGATGACCACAGACCTTAACCCACACCTAAGTAGCAACGTACATGTACCTAGTCATGTATGTATGTAGGTACGAATCTATAGATTCGATGTACGGACGGATACCCGCTGATTGGGGAGCATCTGGAACTCCACTGGCCACGGCAATTACTGGGCCAAGTTACGCCGCACATGCATCTACGAGAATCTCTATATACATGTATATATGTACATGTATGTATATATATATATACGTATACATGGGATTTATTCGTGTGTATTGATTCTGTGGATATTTCGCTTTCTGTTTTGATATATAGGTATGTAGGAACACAGCGGGTGTGTTTCTGATTCAAATGGACATGACTTTGTTAAAATCGAAAGAAAAAAACAGTAAGAATGTTTAAATAGACGATGAAGATGGGTGTGAACATGTTCGTCTGTCATCGTCAGTCGTTCATCTAATTTTAATCGCGAGCAATTTTAGAGAAGAACGTTCGTCGTTCATCAAATTTGATTCGTGGATTGAAATTCGAAGTTTCGATGCGTGAGGATTTTAAACTTAACTAAAGAAAGAAGATGGCTTTTAACATGTTCATCCATAATCGTTCATCGTTTATCAAATTTGATTTGCGAATTAATATTCGAAGTTTCGAGACAAAATCAAAAAAAAAAAAAATAAATAAATAAATAAGTCTGATAGACAGAGAAAGAGAGGATGATTTTGAACATGTTCATCTACCATCGTCCATCGTACACATCAAATTTTATTCGTGAATTAATACAATGGAGTTTCGATACAAAACCAAAAAAAAAGAAAACCGATAAACAGAGAAAGAGAGGCTGACTTTGAACATGTTTATCCATAATCGTCCATTGTCTATCAAATTTGATTTGTGAATTAAGATTTCAAGTTACGATACAACACCAAAAAATGAATAAAGCTGTAAGACAGAGAGAAAGAAATAGGCTGACTTTGAACATGTTCATCTATCACCGTCCATCATCTATCAAATTTGAATCGTGTATTAAAATTCGAAGTTTCAATTCAAAACTAAAACCAAAAATAAAAGAAAAAAAATTGAAAGACAGAGTGAGAAGCTGGCTTTGAACATGTTCATCCACAAAATTTGATTCGCAGATGGAAATTCAAAGTTGGATTCAAAATTCCGTTTTGTTTTCTTCTTCGATTAGCAATTTTGGATTCTAGATGTAAAAAATGATCCCGCAGGGACCGATTTGAACAAAGAAAAACAAAAAAAAGCAGTATTGATGTTCATCGATTTTCTTCTCTGTTTAAACACATGTCGCAAAACCATGTCGAAATCCGAAATTAACGTCGAAATTCTGCTTAATTTTTCTTTCTTTCTATAATTCGTAATTCTGAATTCCGAATATGCTAAACGAAAATTCTTTACATGAATCAGCTTGAAAAAAAATCACGAACTGTTTTTTTATCAAATTCGAGACCACCCTATGTACATTCAAGATTTCGTACTGGGATAGATATGTCTGCTTGCATCCGGGATAAGCGCACGTCTGTCTGTCTCTCACTGTCTGTCTTTAGGTTCCTATACATACGTCTTGTACGTGATGGAATAGATATAGAGAATTGAGGAGGATGAGGATGAACTAGGGTTTGAACCGATGCGTTATAATCGTCGGATTACCAGATGCACCACTAATCCAACCGTGTCGATATAAATCGACTAATTGATTTCCAACCACTAATCGATATCGTAGAAGGTTATTATAATCTCAAAAACGATACGTGACGAACATATTTTGCGAACCGATTTCACGCCGATTTATTTTGAAAAAAGTATCACCAAATTTAAAACCAAAAAAAAAAAACAAGCCGGAAAAACAGTTCTTCGGAGTACTTTTCATCAAATAGAAAAAACAGGATGGGTTTGTCAGGGGAAGAAAAAGTATAAAAAAGTAATGATAAACCGAGAAAAAAGATCGGAATTGAAAATTTCACGTAAAAAAAATGCCCTATATATTGACAAACAACAATTTCATACAGTGCGTTTAATCCCAATTCGATCTGGGTACACTTACAATTTCTTATTGTCATTGGCAAGGATCGCCCTATATATTGACAAACAACAATTTTATACAGTGCAATCATTCTAATTCGGTCTGGGTATATTTAAAAAATTTTTTGATGTCATTGGCGAGGAATGCCCTATATATATGAAATTCTCAACTCGGAAGAATATATTCTTTCATTCAGAAAGGTAATACAGAGAAAAAAGTATAGGTTTGTCAGTAAAATAGCGAAAATCGATTCATTTCCGGTAGAACTGGAAGGTCAAATTAAACGAGACATGTAAATTTTTTATGCCCATCATTTGGTTGTAAACTCCTGTGAATTTCAGATTTTTTTATCGAGCCGTTTCCGAGATCACCGCCCGAGTTTGTCAAACAGACCGAAAGACAAACCGACATCTTTCTGAAAATCTGTTTTTTGGATTCTAGAGGGTCGAAAACGTGAAGATTCGTTGAAATTAGCAAAAGTCACTTTTCGACCAAGACAAATACTTTTCTTATATCACCGTAGGTAATGAAAAGTAAAATAAAAATCGAAAATGAGTTTAAAAAAAACCCCGAAAGTTCGAACATAAATTTAGAAGAAAAAGTAAAGGGACTTTCTTTTTTGTTTTTGGCAGTTCAAATTATTCGAATAAAAAATAGTCACGGATTTTGAATTTTTAAGATTCTTTTTTTTTTGAAATAAACGATATTTCAGAAACCGAACGTGATGTAATTGGTATGTATGTATTATACATAGGTATAGGTGTATATGGTCGATGAGCCGAATAGTCGGTATGCCATTGAGGGCTAGGGGATGCATGGCGGGGTTTGAACTTAAAATATAATAGGAATTCAACCCCGACAACTAGCAATATCGCACGGTCAGATTGAGCCACACAATGCAATGGTAGGTTTGGAAGGGGGTTGAAGTTCGCGTATTATATTCTGAAATTCTACGATCTAGGAGAAAATTCTACAATTTATTTCTGCACTTTGATTTCTCCTATGCCATAATAAAATTGGCTAATATATGGGTATTTATATACATATACAGGGCATTCGATGCCAAATTGACAAAGTTTTTTTTTTCACTTTCAACCCCAGTTCTTTTTTTTTTTGTTTTTGACATTTTTTAAAACGTTTGTACATCAATTTTCGTCGATGAAAAAAATTTTCAAACTGCTCAAGAACAAATTAAAAAATTTAATGATCGGGATAAAACCTGGTCAAGTTGGCATAGAATGGACTATATATTTATATATAAATGTGTCATGGAGAGTGCGAATAAGTCTTCTATGTATACATATATGCGATAAAAATATTACAATAAAACGCAATGGGATGGCGATGATAAATTTTCATCCCCAATTCGTTGTATTAGATTCTGTTACGTAATTTAACTGAAATATCTTTATATAGGTACCTATATATACTTATGTGTATGTTGGATATATACATGAGTGTCTGGATGATTTATGGAAACCCCTAATATTGCCCGGATCGTCATCCGGCGATTTAACTCCTAGAAAACTATCCTTGGGATAAGGAGAAAATAAAGTGGAAAACTGTCTCGTGTTATCTTGAATTATTTAAGATTGAGAAATGTACACGCCAAGTATGTAGCTTCGTTTTATTTTTTGGTTATTTTTGTTACAGTTTTTTTATTTCCAATTTTTTTGCCTTTTATTTGTACTCCAGTCGCCAATTTTTCAACATATCCGATCTTTATTGTAGAATATTCGAAATTGATAAATGTGCACGCCAAGTATGTAGCTTTTTTTAATCTTTACTTTTCATCACCTACGGTAATATAAGAAAAGTATTGGTTTTGGTCAAAAAGTGACTTTTGCTAATTTTAACGCAATCTTTACGTTTTCGACCCTCTAGAATCCGAAAAACAGATTTTCAGAAAGATGTCGGTTTGTCTGTCGGTCTGTTCGACAAACTCGCGCGGTGATCTCGGAAACGGCTCGATGAAAAAATCTGGAATTCACAGAACTTCACAACCAGATGATGGGTATGAAAAATTTCCATTTCTCGTTTAATTTGAACTTCTGGTTCTACCGGAAATGAATCGATTTTTCACTGTTTTACCGACAAACCTATACTTTTTTTTCTGTATTACCTTTTCTAAATGAAAGAATATGTTCTTCCGAGTTGAGAATTTTTGATATATAGGGTATTCTTTGCCAATGACAACAAAAAAATTGTAAATATATCCAGATCAAATTAGAATGAATTCACTGTATAAAATTGTTGTTTGTCAATATATAGGGAGTTCCTTGCCAATGACAAGAAGATTGTAAATGTACCCAGATCGAATTGGGATTAAACGCACTGTATGAAATTGTTGTTTGTCAATATATAGGGTATTTTTTTTTCATGTGAAATTTTCAATTTTAATATTTTCATTTTTGGTTTTTCATTACTTTTTTATACTTTTTCTTCCCCTGAACAACCCATCATACTTTCTTTTCTTTTTGATGAAAAGTATCCTGAAAAACTGTTACTCCGGCTTGTTTTTTTTTTTGTTGTTATATTACCGCATTTCTAGTCAGAATTTATTTACCTTAGATATACATAAGTGGCGTTGAAATTCGGGTTGAATTAATTTATGTATGTATAAGGTATACGTAAGTGTAAGTTGGTGTTACGTGAATAATATTACTTATGTACTCTATGTATATATATATATATATATGTATGTCCATAATCAATACTCCTGTACTACTGGTGCAGCACGCGCCTCGGGTGGCACTTTGCGCAAGGATCCATAACTACAAGTCAGTTTGATGTTGTAATCAATTACGCCGAGTCTGGTATTAACCCGGGGCTGTTTGCTCCTCAACCCTTGTCGACTGCATACTTATTTACTTTGGTATTATCCTCAACGGTAGTAGATATATCCTATACACACAAGTATCTATCTACCTTTCTATACCCACTGGGCTTGCTTCACTCCTGGATTCTACCTACACCTAAGATCAGATATAAAAATCGGTCAAAAACCAAAAATAAAAAGATCTAACTCACAAAACAAATTTTGGCAAGATTTTAGAGAGTGATCCTTGATTTGGTGTTTTTTTGGAATTTTCATGCTCCAAATCTAAATGCTCTGAATTCGGCTTTTTGTTGGGCTGAAATTTTTTCTAACGATACAAAAAAAAAAAAAAAACAGTTCTAAATACTGCTCAAAAATATAATTTTGTGATTTTTCATTCAAATTTGTAGATTTTTCTAACTTTTCATAAGAAATTGTAGATTTTTGTAGTTTTTCACTCAAAAAATTGTAGATTTTCGTAGTCTTTTATTGAAATTGGTAGATTTTTGTAATTTTGCATTTGAAAAATTGTAGATTTCTGTAGTTTTTCACTTGAAAAATTGTAGATTTTTCGTAGTTTCTTATTAAATTTTGTAGATTTTTATAATTTCGTATACAAAATTGTAGATTTTTGTAGTTTACCATTAAATTTTATAGATTTTTATAATTTTTCGTACGAAATTGTAGGTTATTGTAGTTTTTCACTTGAAAAATTGTAGATTTTTTCGTAGTTTCTTATTAAATTTTGTAGATTTTCATAATTTCCTTTACAAAATTGTAAATTTTTTGTAGTTTTTTACTTGAAAAATAGTAGATTTGTGTAGTCTTTTATTGAAATTGGTAGATTTTTGTAATTATGCATTTAAAAAATTGTAGATTTTTGTAGTTTTTCATAAAATTTTTTACATTTTTATAATTTTTCGTACAAAATTGTAGATTATTGTAGTTTCTTTTTATTAGAGTTGTCAGATTTTTGTAATTCTTCATTAGAAAATTGTAAAATGTCGTAGTTTTTTAATCAAAAATTGTAGATTTTGGTGGCTCATTATTTCAAAAATTAGGAATTTCGTAATCTTTCATTCAACAAATCTTGAATTCTTGCCGATAAAAAACTTGTTAAGAAAAAAAGAAAACTTGCAATTTCTTATGAGAAACAAACATATAAAAAATTTCAAATCATCCCAAATATTACATAGTAGAAATTTTCCTGGAATTATTTTCGCCAGAGTTTATTAGAAATTTTGATCGATGGGACCAATTTGAGGACTACCGTAATGCGGATGACTCAAAAAATCGCAAAGAAAACAAAAAAATAAATAAATAAAAAAAAAAAAATACATGGAAAAAGAGGATCTGCGCCAATTAGCGCCGGTGTGTTTAATCAAAACTCAAAAATCCCCCATCTTTTGATACGTACTCGTACATCACAATTTAATTGGCTTTGTTCTCTCTCGAGTATATTTGCTACACTTATACAAATAAGGAGTTGAATCAAAATAGCAGAGCACAGTAAATCGTACATCTCCCTATACCTAAAAGAATGGGATCTAAGGTAGAGGGGTATGGGTACCTCATACTCAAGAGGGAGGCTGTAAAGCACCGGAAAGCAAACATGTCAGACACAGTAGTGGACCGTTAATTCTTCTTGGTTCTCGACTTATAGCTGGATTTAATGAGAAATCTCGATTCGCTTCAGTATCAAATAAATCTTTCCATTTCCTTAATTTTTATTTACCTTCATATACCCGAACGAAAACAAAAAAATAAATAAAAATGTTCATTCAAGAATAATTGTCACATTTCGAATTTGATTAGAATTTTTATTTCCGAGTACAATTTTTAAACAAAAAAATAAAAAGAACCAGGGTGGTTTTTTGAGTAAAAAAGTCTGCTCTTTCCCAAAATCGTATCCTCATTAAACTAGCTCTTCAAAAAGTTCGGGGAAAGGCAAGTTTTTTAGAAAAGATACCGTTTTTCTCTCTCATTTTTCCCATTCTTTGAAATTAGTTGGACGATTTTGGTCAGAAGGTTTAGGATTTTTTCCCTGAGGATATCGAATCTACGGAATGGGATAGCAACATAAATTTTCGAGGATCCACTTCTCCAGAAAAAAAAACTACATCGACTTTCTAACCGATTTTAAATTATCTCAGCGATTCTTCGCACTATACATTACAAATTTTTATCCCCTCGGTACAATCTCCAAAAAAAAAGACCGAGGGTAGTTTTTTGAGTGGAAAACTCTGCTCTTTCCAAAAATCGTATTCTCATTAAACTAGCTCTTCAAGAAGTTCGGGAAGAGGCAAGTTTTTTAGAAAAGGTGCCGTTTTCCTCTCTCATTTTTCTCATTCTTTGAAATTAATTGGACGATTTTGGTCAGAAGGTTTAGGATTTTTTCCCTGAGGATATCGAATCTACGGAATGGGATAGTAACATAAATTTTCGACGATCCTCTTCTTGAGAAAAAAAAAACTACATCGACTTTGTAACCGATTTTAAATTATCTCAGCGATTCTTTGCACTATACATTACAAATTTTTATCCCTTCGGTACAATCTCCGAAAAAAAATGACCGAGGGTAGTCTTTTGAGTGGAAAACTCTGCTCTTTCCAAAAATCGTATACCCATTGAACTATCTCTTCAAGAAGTGCCAAAAGAAGTGATATTCATTCAAAAATTACGATATTTCAATCAATTCTCTTTCCAACCTTTGAAATATTATTTAAATAATCATCCATATCCTCTCCCAAACAAATGTCTATTTTGAATTCCCGATTTCTCAGACTCTAATATTCATAATTCTTTTTTTAATAAATCCTCTTCTTCTAATCTCAAACACTAATAAAACAATATCTAAATTATTTCAAAAGCCTTGAGCCTTTATTCTACTTATTCCCATGCCCGTTGGGAATTTGCTTCCGGGTATTTTCCTCCTTGATCAGTATTATCCTTTCAGGATTTAGCCAAGCTGTAGATAGATAGCTAAGTATAAGTATACATAGGTAGGTGTAACATCAGTTCACCGACTTTGGTTCGGCTCACACTCCATTAAAGTAATGAAGACAGGAGACGACTCTTCCTTCTCAAACTGGGGTATGACGCCCCGGAGCTGTGACAGAGTCAGGGTTGAAAAGAGAAGAAGTGAAGAGCCAGGATCTTGAGAAGGGAGGAGGAATCGACTGTGAAGTCTAAACTGCAAAGAGCCTACTCTCTCTCTTTTTCTAGTCTCCCTTTTCTCTCTCTCTCTCTCTCTCTCTAGGTACAATTAGGGTGGTTTTTATTTCGGGTATTACAGATGAATTTATTTCCTGCCAACCCCAAAATCGTCTTCAAATAATTCGAAAGAAGTAGGTTAAAAATTTCAGATTTCTGTTTCGGCTCTGAACCCTCCCGCGAAGGTTTTTAGAGATTTTTTTCGGATTATTTGGAGACGATTCGGATGGTGGTTGCGACAAAATTCATCCACACCCTAAGTAAGGACCACCCTAATGTATTTATTTTGTCTTTCGTAATTTTTACTTCTTTTTTTTTTTTCGTTCTTCGGAGTGATGAGGTAGGAGAATTTTTTACTGCATAGGAAAGAGCGGGAGAGAGAGAGAGTTGTTAAACTTAAAACAAACCACCCTAACAAACACCCTCGTCTCTTCTCTTCATCACTGTATAGCTTTAGGTACTAATATCCATTCGCTTTACCCCTGGCACCACTTTAGAGAAATTCTCTTTCTCTCTCTCTCTTTTGGTTCTGAAGTTGCCGAAATACCCCCAAGAGAGAAAGAGAGAGAGATTTGAAATTTTATTATTCATCTTATGGCTGGTAAGTATTAAGTCACGCCTGTTGATCTCGAAAAAGGAAAAGGATCTGAAGACGGGTTATTCTCTCCTAAGAAACGAACCCTTTTGGTTCTTTTTTATTTTTGTTTGATGGGGAATGGAATTCATTTTTTTTTTTTTCATTTTTTGACTTTAATTAATCTCGTGATCACAAATCCTTAAAATCTTTGAAAATCTTTGAAAATAAATACCTGAAATAATCGAAAAATTCTCAAATATATCGCCTGCAGAAAACAAAAATTTCGATTTCAATTAATTTTTATTTTAATTATTGTTATTATTATTAATATTGTTAATATTGTTACAAATTTTTTATTCGTTTTTTTTTTTTTTGCTTTTCCTGTTTCTTTTTTTATTTCTAATTTTTTTTTTTTTGACTCTAATTGCATGTCACTTTGTGTAGTGTACTACAGTATGTATAACCGACATCCGTTAGTAATTATCTTTCCCACGGGTGCCAACCAGTGGCTAACAATTATATAGTTATGTATATAAGTGACTTGAAGAGGGGTATATACCCATATTATATATATATGTATGTATATGTATATCGTATATACTATAAAGTGGAATACATATCATATATAATATATAAAAATATAAATCTAAGGTTTTTGAAATTTCGATTCTATCGTTAATTTTTTTTTTATTTTTTATCTACTTTTTTAAAAAATTTTATTGAATTAAATTATCGCAATTCGAGTATTTATAGATTTTATTAATTCCTTCCAACCACCCAGTTTTTATATTGTTTCATATTTTTCCCCCCATTTTTCTTATATTTTTTTTGAATTTTTTTTTTCCCCCTATAACACAACAATTTTTTTCCTTCCCAAATTTACTTTTTTATCTATAGGCTCATCGATATATACAATATATATTTTAATTAACAATAATGTTCTATTTTTCTACTTTTTATTTATTTTTTGTCTTACTCTAAAAATTTCCTTTCTTTGACAAAAACCATAGAAAAAAAAAAAAAAAAAAAAAAAAAAACATCAATAATAATTGACATAGAAATTATTATTATTTTTTTTTTCCTTTTACAAATTTCCTTTTTGCTTTTCAATCATCCCTATAGTTACGATCTCGTGGGATCCCGATACTCGTAGCTCTATTTCATTTCGTTTCACATATACATATATGCATGTATATGTATGTGGAGTATATCGATTTACATCGTGGTGACACTTCGACGCGATCAAAAAAAATATATATATATATGAATATATTCTATTCTCTTATATTTTCTCTTAACTCGCTCCTTAAAATACTGAAGTTTATTAATAATATATATATACATATATACCTATATACATATATGTATATAGGATATGTATAGCAGATGTCGCGCTCGGTCGCGTGCCTTCCTAAGGGCTTTTATTCGTTATAAGTAATTATGTACTTGACTATACATATAATGGACTAATAATAAAAATATATATATACATATATGTATGTACATTGTCAAACGACAACGACAACTACTACAACGACTTATTGACTTTTCACTTATAATTTTTATATATACACATCGCATTTATATACATACCTATATATATATATATACAGAATATATATATAGTATATAGTATATAATACCTATACCATATATTTCTATATACTGCAGTTCGATCCTCTTCAGCCATTTATTCATATACATATAAGCATTGTCATCAATCCGGCTTTGATTTTACAATATATATGTACATACATACATAAATACATATGCATATCTAAGAAAAAAATAAAAAATGGAAATTAGAATTAAAAAACCATATACCTATGTGCGGGTGGGGATGGGTATATATGTAAATAAAATATATTTACTAAAAGCTGCAGCTATATACCTATGTATAATAATAATACTGCACCCACTATAATATTATATACTTATGTACTTATAGGTATGTATATATGTATATATATATATATATATATATATATATATATATAAATGCGTTTTATTGTCAATTGCCAATTAACTCTCATTAAATGCATTTTGTGGTGCACTCTAGCTATTACATATACCTATGTATATAGGTACTTATATTCTATATGTACTTATATGCAGCCTCCTTCTCCTCCTCTTCCTCCTCCACATTCTCATTTGCTAAATATAACAATTGAATTTATTTATCATTATCATCATTTTAATTACAATCATTACGATCATTATCATTATTATTATTATTTTTATATATGTACTACCTATGTGTGGCTTAAAAAGTTAGTTTTAGATATGAACAACAAATTCTCTGAAAAACGAAGCTCGATATCTCAATCCTACTATAAGTACACGAGCTTATCGAAAATTCATTTTCCCCATTCATATATAACAATTAGTAGAGATAAAATTTATGTCTTTTTCGTTTTTCTCAGATAAAAATATTAAGGAAATTTTTTTTTTCAAATTTTGAAATACACTTTTTTATAGGAAATTAAATTCTCTACAAAAATTCTTGTATATGTTTTCTTCGTAAATTCAATCCATCAAAAGTTATGATGCTTTTTAAACTAGTTAACAAAATTATAGAATTTATAATCATACACACATCATTGCGTTTTGAGTTTTTCTACTTACTGGTATTTAATTATTACTTAAAACTTTTATAACTTTTCATTCGTTCAATTTACGAAGAAAATGTATTAGTACTTCTTTGTAGAGAATTTAATTTCCTATAAAAATATATTATTTCGAAATTTGAAGAAAAAGATAAAAAAATAAATAACATTTGCGCGATACTTTTATTCGAGAATAAAAAAGAAAAAATTTTTCAAGTGTTATATACGAATAGGAAAATGGATTATCGATGAGCTTTTAGTAGAATTGAGATATCGAGCTGATCTTTTAGGATTTTTGTTTTTTCTTTAGTACCTAAGAATAACTTTCGCGATTATAAAAGAAAAAAAAATTTTGGTTTTTGAACCACTCTTGTTTATACATAATATAAAAATTGAGGAAACTTGAGAAAATCTGACGAAAAATCTGAAAGAAAGGTCGTGAAAACTGGAAGAGAAAAAAAAATTGAACAAAATCGAGAAAAATTGAGAAAGTCCGAAGAAATTCTTTTTAAAATATCGTGAAACATGGGAAAAAAATTGAATAAAATCGAGGAAAATCAAGAAAATTCGAAGAAATTTAAAAAAAAACATCGTTATTCATAGAACAAGAAAATTGAATAAAATTAAGGAAAATTGAGAAAATTCGAAGAAAATCTGAAAGAAAAGTCGTGAAAACTGGATTAAAAAAATTGAACAAAATCGAGAGAATTCGAAGAAAATCTAAAAGAAATGTCGTGAAAACTGGAAGAAAAAAAATTGAACAAAATCGAGAAACATCGAGAAAAATCGAGAAAATTTGAAGGAAATTTAAAAAAAAAAAGTGAAACATGAAAAAAAAATTGAATAAAATCGAGGAAAATTGAGAAAATTCGAAAAAAATCTTTAAAAAAAACATCGTTAAACATGGAAAAAGAAAATTGAATAAAATGAAGGAAAATCGAGAAAATTCAAAGAAAATCTTTAAAAAAAAAAAACATTGTGAAACATGGAAAAAAAAATATTAAAGAAGATCGAGGAAATCGAAGGAAATTTTTAAAGAAACTGAATATTTTAAAGAAACTAAAAACAAAAAATGAAAAAAAAAAACAAACCGTGATAAATTTAGATAAACTGAGTGAAAATCGCGAACGTATAAAATGCGAAAGAAAAGAGAAGAGATGACGACGTTATGGGATACGTTATGGTATACGTTCTATGTGTGATAAAAGTGGAGGAAAGGAAAGGGAACACCTAAGGGATGGAAAATAGGGGGTGTCGAATAGAAATTTCTGCCGTTGACATATTGCGAGAATCACATCACATCACAATCACAATCACATTCACATTCACACATACATACTCATAGAAAAGCGGGGAAAAGTGATCCGCGATCCCACTTATCTATATACGGTACTATACGAGTACATATGGGTCATTCCGAGCCAACTAGACGATATTTTAAATTATTTTTTGACTATTTTTGAGCCGTCCAAACATCAATTTTTGTTGATAAAAAAATTTTGAAAATGCGTTTCAGAAAAACAGTAGCAAAAAAGATATTTCTTACAAGACTAAAGAATCTTTCAAAATCTTTCAAAAAAAAAAAAAACAAAAAAGCTGGGGTTGATTTCAAGATTTTTCAAAGTCTCAAAGAAATTAAAAAAAATCATCGTAACAAGAATTTGTCAAGTAATTGGGATATGGAATGCCCTGTATATTGTATGGAGTCGTTTCTCCCCTGTTTTACCCGTGGAAAAAAAAATCCTTCGAACAATTCCTGGAGTAGTAGAACCTAGAACCTCTACCAACAATCTCTAGCTATGACAGGCTCTTAAACGAAAATCGTCGTCCATTCGGATTCAAATGAGAGAAGAACCCTCAATGTCTGTCTCTCTCTCTCATTTCTCTATCTTTCGGTTTTCTCGTACTAAATATTTCCCATGAACGCATTCAAAGGGTATATATTTCTCCACGGACCATAGAACCCCCAAGGAACCATAACTATAATATTCAGTATAATAATAATAATAATAATAATAAGAATAATAATTACTGAAACGAAATTTTCTTGACAAAATTAATCGCAAATAATAAATTCCGGATCTTGATGACGCGAGTAATGATAATTTTAGATGGAGACTTGTGTAAGATCTTCCCCTAAGGATTTTTGTGTCTAAGAAAAAAAAAAACCAGAAAAAAAAAATAAATATATTTTTTGAATGTTGTTTCTTTTTGTTTTTTTTTTTTAAATTTTCACACAAAATTATCCAGGATGTGAAAAAGAATTGAATGAATCGAAAATTTTATACACGATTTTGAAGCGCTCCCTAAAATCAAACCAAAAAACAACAAAATGTTTTTGGAATTTTTTTTTTCCATTCCATTTTTTACCCTAAAAGAAAAAATCGATTTCTACAAATTTCAACAAATTTTAAAGCATTTCGAAAGGATTCTGATCTATAGCATCATTTCACAAAAAATTATCTAAGCTTGATTAACAAAAAAAAATGAAAATCGAAAATTTACACGATTTTTAAGCCTAAAAAAAAACTGATTATGTGGCCCAAAAAATGCAAAAAAAAAAAAAATGAATAAAATAGTATCTTGAAAACTGTTCGATACACAGAAAATTTTTTAGGACATAAAAGTTGCAATTTCGAATGAAATTTTGAAACAAAAAAATTGTGTTTTCAATTTATTTTGTTACCTTCTACACCCCCCCCCCCCTCCCCCCCCCAAAAAAAAACTCGATTTATGTAAAATTTTCAACGAATTCTAGTCTTCGTATAGAAAAAATTTCGAATGATATCTGACCCGAAACTATATCCCCTGTGTGAAAATAAAAATTTGAAAAATCAAAAATTTTCACAATTTATAAGCCCCCTCTCCCCCCCCCCCCCCCCCCCCCCCGCCGAAAAAAAAGAAAATTTTTCTCCAACTGATTTTTTTAGCCAAAAATCCAAAACTCAAAAGAAGAAGAAAAAAAATTTGTAATTTCATAAAAGGACATAATATCTTTATTTATCTTCTCTTTCTTTCTCTTCTTTTCTCTAATCCTTGAGGGAGAATTTTTGGAAATTTTGAGGGCATGAATGAAGCCGTAGCTGCCTCGAGCGTCTAATTACCTAATTGCTCATTGTTTGATGAATTATAATCGTTATAATATGTCTATAATAAAGTACATAGGTATATGTATATAATACATACATATCTTATATATACCATCAGAAAATTACGAACGATAATATGGCTAAGCCCCCAAAAGCCATACCACCACTATATATAATAACCATAGGACATCGTAAACCCCAGACCAAAATCCCAAAACTCTCAACCCTTGAAATGTAACCCCTAACAGAAAATCGTACAGCGTAAATATCTCCTTACTTATTCATTTCCGCTTTTCATCTTCGTAGGAGGAGAAAATTCGAGAGACATGAGATGGTGGGAAAGAGAGAGAGAGAGAGAGAGAGAGAGAGAGAGAGAGTGAGAGAGAGTGAGAGGAAAGGTAAGGGAAGTGAAGAGAAGGGGAATAACGAAAATTGACTAAAATCTTGATATTTAGTACTGAGAGACACGGATTTGAGAAACCCTTGTGTATAAGTAACACCCTCAAAGACACTCACACCATTCAAAAAGCTTTTAGACCTGAATTCGAGTGTCAAGATGCAATAAAAATAATAATAATAATAATAATGATAGTAAATAAGTTAGAATGAATAATTCTAATGATAAGAGAAAAATTGTATTTTTTTGGCAAAAATAGGACCAAAAAAAAAAAAATGAGAGAAAGGATATCGAAAAATAGTATTTTTTTTTTATTTTTTTTTTATAATATCGACAAATAGGGAAAAATTTTGATAATTGCAGGTTGAAGAAAATTAATCAAAAAATAAATGAATTTTCACTTTTTTTTTCTTTTTTTTTTATCCAGATTCAAAAAACAAAATAAGAAAACCAAAAATTATGATATAACGTTACAGAATTCATTTGGGGGGGGGGTAATATTCTATTTATAAGGGTGGAATAAATAAATCTATTCAATATTCGCCCTGACCACAAAGAGGTCCGAGGTCCTTTATCGAGGCATTCGCCTGCGGTACATACACAAATACATTATATAGATATGTATATACTATAGGAATATATATATATATAGATATATACTAGACGGATGGACAGACGGACAAACTCGGCCCTTTTCTATGTATGTATGTATGTAGTCGAGTCGTTTAACTGCCCCTGCCTCCCCCCCCCCCCCCCCGCCCCTTGCCCGCTGCCCCGTTCCGAAAATATCAGAAGTTACATAAAATATTACCGAATCAAATCGGAAACCGAGAGAAAGAACGGATGCGTTATGACCGTTAGAAATGAGACTAAATCGAGGTTAAGCTCTTCCGGTTTATCACAAATCACGTATATATGTATATATGTATAGGATAGAGGATGATATCGATATATATATATTTCTAATATCATATCTTAGATATATAGAAATTCTTTCTTCGTTTTTTTTTTTTGTTCTTTTTTCGATGTCATTTTTGTTTTTTATTTTTTTTTTTCAGATTTTCTCGTTTATTTTACGGAAATACTTGGAATTATATATATAGAAATTTTTATTCGAATATCGGCGTACGTATGATAAAAAAAAAAAAAAAGATTTTTTTTTCTTCTACTTTTGGATATTATAGACATATAAGAACGACGGTCAATTTATTATTATTATTATTATCATTATTATTTTTGAATAAGTTAAGTATAACGAAAAATTTAGAATTTGTTCTCGTTCTTCTTTTTTTGTTTTTTTTTTTTTTTTTTTCTTTATTAAAACTATACGATAAAAAATAAAAATAAAAAAACGTAAAAATTTTTTGACAGTATTAATGAAAAACTTGGATATATATTCCAATTTTTCTCTTACAAAAAATTTGTAAATAAATTCGTATTTAATATATATAGGAGTATGTATGTACATACATAGGTGAAAGAAAAATATATAGTTTTTTATTTTGCCGCAAGAGATACGTAATTAATTAATTAATTAATTAATCTGTCTTTTAAGTTTTCTATATACGTAGATAAAATCTCGAGCTGTTATTCGTTTCGCGTTCTTTTCTTGTCTTTTAAGGTTTTGCCACTTTTGGTAATCTCGAAGATAAAAAAAAAAAAAAAAAACATACACAAAAAGATACAGACTAAGTCTAACTGATGTTATTATATAACAGAAATTGATCGAATACATATAAGGCATTCCATGCTAAGTCACCTAACCCATGTGAAACTGACAATAAAAATTTTTTTTTTCGTTCTTAATTAAAAAACCAGTAAACAAAGTGTTGATAAAAAATATCCTTCTAATTTTTTGAAAAAAATTTAAAAAATTTTGTCAGGAATAAAATTAAAAAAAAAAAAGAAAAATTCTAGTTTGCAGGTAATTTTTATTATCGAATTTTTCAAAAATCGCTTGATTATACATCCAGCAAAATTCGAAATAAATAAAACAAAATTTTGATCTTTTTTCTTTCGAATTTTCAAAATAAAATATCGAAGTAAGAAAATAGAAAAAAAAAAAACAAGTTCTGCAGGTCTCAATATCGTCGAATTTTGTCACAGAAGAATTTGGATGAATTATTTTCGAAAACTTAGAAAATTCGTTATTTTGAGAAAATTCAAATAACTAAACGAAAATATAAAAACAGTTTGAAATAAAATAAAAAAAATTTAGTTTTTTGGTGATTTTCTTAATGCGAACTATCGGGGTCCTCGATTGGAATGGACTTCGTATAGAAAGTCCTATATACTGCAGTTTCCTATACCGATAAAAAAAAAAAAAAAAAACCTCAGAAAATAAGTAAAAAAAAAAAAGTAAAAGATAAAGAAAAATATTGTAATAAAAATCGTCGATTTCTCTAAAAACGTTAAAAGCTGCTAAAACGTTGCTTCTTATATATGTGTGTTATGTGATGTGAATATGTGCTGTGTTGCTGTACAGTATAAAATATTCTGTGCATTTTAGTGCAGAATTTTTCTATATATATATATAGATAGTGATATGCGGGTGTATTAATGTATATAGCAAGTCTTCTTCTTCTTCTTCTTCTTCTTCTCGGGTGCAGAGTGGTACTTTAAAGTATTTTTTGGTAATATACGTAGGTACAGTGGCCTTAGAGCATTGAGAGCGTTATACTCAGTGACTTATGGCTTTAGCAATTCCCTCGCTCTTTTCGTATGTGAGAGGAGGTGGAGGAAAAGCGTCGCCTGGCGTCGGGATATCGCGCATTGTGTTTTCTTTCTTTTCATTTATTTTTCTTCATGTTCAAGTGATTTATACGTGGTAGGTATAAACCAGCGTTCGTTCTCTAGTTCTCTCCTTCTTATTCTTCTTCTTCTTTTTTTTTCTAGTTTTTTTAACTTTTCCTTTTATTTTTATTTTTTGATTTTTCTTCTTCTTCTTTTCCTTTTCCTTATCTTTCGTATTTTTCTAATTATATTTTATTTTTCTTCGAATTCGTAGTTTTTTTTTTTACTTATTTTTCATCTTTTTCGTCATTTTTCTTCTCATTTTCTTTCATCTCCAAAAATTCTTCTTCTTCTTTTTCTTCTTCTTCTTTTCCTTATTTTTAGTCCAGTTTCGTTTTTTTTTTGTTTTTTTTAATTATTTTTCTTTTTCTTTTCCTTATTTTTCGACCTTTTGTTTTTGTATTTTTCTTCACATTCTTTGAATGTTCTTTAATTATTCTTCTGTTCCTAATTTTTCGTCTTTTTCATCCTTCTTCATATTTTCCTTCTTAGTTTTCTAATTTTTGATTTTTTTGTTTTTAATTTTCTTTTTGGTTTTCTAATTTTTGATTTTTTTTTTTTTTAATTTTCTCTTTGGTTTCTTAATTTTTCTAATTTTTGGTTTCGTTTCGTTTTATGTTTCTAATTTTTCTTCTTGTTCCTTTTTCTTTTCCTTATTATTTCACCTTTTCCGTCCTTTTTAGTTTCATTTCTTTACTTTCCGTCTTCTTTTCCTCATTTTCCGTCATTTTCGTACTTTTCTTCTTATTTTACTATTATTTCTCTCCTCATTCTTTTCCTTTTCTTTTATTTTCCTTATTTTCCTTATTTCTATTTTGTTTTTTTTTTTTTTTGTACTTCTTTATTTTTATGATTTTTCGTTTCATTCTTCTTTATCCCCCATACGAATTTCTATTACATATTTATGGTATTCCAGTTGATATAAGGTACGTTAGGTATATGAGCCAACCCCTGCCTGACTGCCTGCCTGCCTGCCTGCTTGCCTGCCTTCTGCATGCCCGTAAGAGTTTATGCATGCTCGATTCCAAACGAGAAACAAATTTCACTCAAATATGAATATAAGTGAGTTACCTACATACATATATGTATGTATATATGGTAGAGATACCAAATACCACCTTAAAAGGAGAAACCAGCTACCTACCCTTGCGAAAATAATTCCATGAATTTCAACAGATTTTTTGAAAAATTATTATTTTTTTTTTTTATTAATGAGATATTTCTATTATTTTTTGGTTTTTTGTTTTCATTTTTGTTTTTTTGTACTTTTTCATCGACTAGAACAAAAAAGAAACAAATTTAAAAACAAAAAAAAAAATCCAAAATTCAGACAATTTAACAAAAATAAAAAAAAAAATAAAAAAAAACGATTTTTGATGATTACAGCTTGGTATCATTTTTTGTTAAATCCAAAAATAAAACATGAAATTGTTTTATGGTACGATAACCGATTCTTTTCTTTTTTGATTTGTATTTTTTTCTCTATGTTTGAATTTTTATGTACAAGTCTGCACCAGATATTATAAGAAATAAATATGTGTATACATATAGGTATACACGTATAATAATACATATATAAATATGTAATGGAAAAATAAATCGAAAATCTGTTACTATACCCCGGATGGAGGAGCAATTATTACGCGCGAGTGATTCGCTGTGCCCTTATTCATTTCTTATCTCGTTTTTCATACATGAATATGAGTATATATGAGCAATTCCATGTGATTTCGACCTAAGTCTGACCCATGACCTCTTGGATTGGGCCTACGATTTTTTATACGATTTTTTTCTCACTTTGAAAAGCACTCAGTTTTTGTTTTTTTTCTTGATTTTTTCAAACCGATTTGATAAAAATCATATAAAAAATTACCCAGATCCAGGTCGACATGACATGGAATGCCCCATATGTATGTAATATATATGAAACGTTCTCTCCTTTTGATATAAAAAATGAAAATGTAAAAAAAAAAAAAAAAAAAAAAAAAAAACTGGAAGTAGAGAAAAGGACAAGGCCGGAGGCAGGAAGTGAAACATATTTTTCCCCAGTCTCGGATATATAATATAGTACAGTTTCGTATATAAAGAGAAAGAACTCTACTCCAGAACACTGCAGAGTTACAACTTCTACTACTTTTACTACTACTACCAAACCACCGTGGCAATCCAAAAAGCATTTCGGGAAATAACCTAAAATAATGCTCCTATACGAAATCGAACAAAAGCTTGAATTATTACCTATCCCCCACCCAAAATCCCAAACCCCAAACCCCTAAACCCTAGGACGACAACCAAACCGCGCAACCTCACATAAGTCTTTCATTCGCGGTTACTTATGACACATTTCCTGATCCCCGAGACATATAAAAAAAATAAATAAAAAAATAAAGGAAAAAAAGGAGAGAAGGATATGAAAAAAAGAATTAATGAAACGAAAGACAAAAAAAATAAAATTGTTTCTTCTTAAAGGTGCCTTTTGGAGGTTCATTAGTTTTGAAATTTTTTTTGAAGAGGAGTTTGTCACTGATTATTCAAATTTTAGTTTTTTTTTACTAAATATTCAGTCTCGGAATACAACGAAACCGATTGAAATACGGGAAGAATGTATAGTACCTTTTTGATAGAGAATTTAATAAGCTTTATTTTTGATATTCACTTTTGAATTGATATCGTTGAGATTTGTCGAGATATCAGCGAAAAACTGTCATCGAGTACATTGAATTCATATATATTGAGAAAAAGGTATTCCAAATCAGTTATTCGATTATATCTCGAAAGACGTTGATAATATCGACTTGAAGGTGGATATCAAAAATGAAGTTTATTAAATTTCCTATAAAAAAGGTGAGATACAATTTTGCTGTATCTTGATTGGTTTTGCTGTATTTTAACACGGAATTTGGAACTAATTATCACCATTAATCAAGCAACCTAAATTTTCAGTTTTTTGATAAATATTCAGCCTCAATATACAGCGAAGACGATTGAGATACGGGATAGATGTATTACATCTTTTTGATAGAGAATTTAATAAGCTTCATTTTTGATATTCACCTTTGAATTGATATCGTCGAAGTTTACCGAGGTATCAGTAAAAAACTAATTTCGCGCATTTTTGTCCCCAAAAATAAAGTAAAATCTTCAAATTCCTTTTATTTTTTAATTTTTGGTCCTTTGGAGGATCTTCGAGGGCGAAGGGGGGCTGGAGGGGTTAATTCATTCGCATATATGCGGGTGAGAACAAAACATGATATATACATACATACAATAATACATACACCTATATACCTAGAAGCTGTGCACTGAAGTGTGTATAGAATAGGTAGTGCGTGCAAAGAGAGGATCAGCAGCACGTGACTATATTGTATGTACATACATGTACACATAGCATATCTATATATATATATATATATATATATATATATATATATATATATATATATATATATATATATATATATATATATATATATATATACCATATACTGTACTGAATATCTACGTACACGTTTATATCCTCGGGCAATTTATTTGAGTTGCCCAATATAAGGGAGCTACGAATTCATATTCATATAAAATTCAGTGATTCCCCATATAGCTATATATATAGTATATGTATATGTATATAGCCTCGAGCTATTAGGTATATGCCAAAGGTTGAGGGTATGTATATGTATATACATACATACCTACTACGAGATAGATACTTCGTAAGAAGATTCACACGTATTATGTATATCAACATATATACATACATATACACATTTATGTATGTATTTAAGCATAAGTAAATAAAAAAAGAAAAAATATTTATCATCCTTTTTTTTTTGTCTGATATTTTTTGAAATTTCGTTTTATATCTTATGGGTACATATTTTTTTTGGTTCTCATGTGATCTCTCACAATCGTATGATCTTATTATTTACTTATTCATATTTAGTTAATTTATTTCCATTTCTTTGGTTTCTTATTTATAATAATTAAGACAAGTTTTTTTTTTTTTTTTTTTTTTAATCTTCGTTTTTTTGTTTTTTCAAAAAAATATTCCAACGAAATAAAAAATAGACAAGTTTCTGTCTTTCTGCAGCTGAATTTCACAGAAAATTCAAATACAATTCAGACAGTTTTCTCATAGTTTTCTTTTTTTCGTCTCTCTATTTTATTCACAAATATTCGCAAAACGTTTAGCGAAGAATTCAGACAATTTAAAGAGGAAGAGAGACAGCGAGAATTTATTATCTATTTACTTACTTAAATATGTTTATACATCGTGTGTATTATATATAAAGTAAAATTTTTGATCGTTATAATAATTCAAGTCTAAATTCCTAGACGAAAGATATAATAATTCGCTTTCCGGAATTTAGAGTATATAAAAAAAATATATACCTATATATACTATACCATATACTATACATAGATATAAATTTTATTATTTATCGTATTATTTATATTGCGTGTCTCAAGTATATAGAAGGTTGAGCTCTGGTTATATACAATTAACAAAAATCGCAAGTAACAATTTTTTTACACATGACCCTATACAGTGAGAACTACTCTACTCTTATATCAAAATTCCACGTTAATTTTTTTGCGAAAAATTTTTGACATTTCGTAGATTTTTTTTTTATTAGAAGAACAAAAAAAAAAAAAATAAAAAATATTTTACTTTTTTCGTATCAATTTATTATTCAAAAAACGTTCGTTTCTTTTTGTTTTATCGTCGATACTTAAGATATCAGAAAAATAAGAAGAAATCAAGAAAAAAAAACGAAGAACAACGTAAATTTATCTAGAACCTAATTTTTTAAATAGTTTTTTTTTTTTTATCTCTTATTTTTTGAGTTATTGATTTATCTGAGTTTCTTCTACATTTTTAATAAAAATGTTGAAAAAATTATTAAAAAAAAAAGATGAGGCATTCCAGCTATAACCGAGCGCACATTGCCTTGACATTTTTTGTTTGTGATGCCAATTTTTTCTCATGTACTCTTCGACAAAAAAAAGACATACGTATTTGTTAAAAAAAATTATTCGTAATCCGGTTCCAGTCTATGATGTTTTAAAGTAGAAAACAATTATTTTCGACTAGAGTGTATCTTCCGATTTTTGTCAGATAAATTCACTGAAAAGTACATTAAAAACCGGATCTTTTGGTGGCTATCTCATCGTGGAGAAATGATTTTCGATTTCTTCTATTAGGATGAAACTGTGAAAAATGTGTTTTATTCGTAAAAAAGGAGTAAGTAAGCTTACTTGTCGGTAATTGTAACCCTTGCCATAAATTCGACAATAAGAATAATAACTGAAGAATGGAAAAACATCCACGATTTACAAAAGAAATCATATCCGAACACGTGTATTTACCAGAACTTACTCCTTTTTTACAAATAAAAACACATTTTTCACAGTTTCATCCAAATAGAAGAAAATCGAAAAATGATTTCTCCACGATGAGATAGCCACCAAAAGATGCGGTTTTTAATGTACTTTTCAGTGAATTTATTTGAGAAAAATCGGAGGATACACTCTGGTCGAAAATAATTTTTTTCTACTTTGAAAGGTCATTAACTGGATTCGGATGACGAATAATTTTTTCTGAGGAATACGTATGTCTTTTTCTGTCGAAAAGTACCTGAGAAAAAATTAGCAACACAAAAAAGAAAAAAAAAAATTTAGAGGCACTGGCCGCTCGGTTATAGCTGGAATGCCCCATATATAGGTAATTCTAATTTTTCTTTTATTATATTCAAACAATCTGGTCATATAGATCTCGCATTCCTAGACAAGGTACGTATGCTGATATATACATACGTATCATATTCTAGAATCGATTCTCACAACAGTCATGACTCGGACTCTATACATGTATATACATATACATATATACCTGTAATATTGTATATTATATCCTTAGCACGCGAAGACTTGATCTACTTATATATCTGCTATTATATACTACACCTATTGTGTACATTAGACCGCTTCAAAAAAAAAATCGACTATTTTTCATTTTCAAATAGTAAGTCAAAAATATTGTTCCAAATGACGAAAAAAAAAATTCTTTCAAAGTTTGAACTCTTAATATTAATATTAAGAGGTGCCTCATCGCGATTTTCTATTTCTCATCTAAATAACATAGGGAAATTTTTTTTTCAAACTTTGGAATTTTATAACTCGTCAACGCATCAGTGTACTGATAATACCAGAACATATTTTTGTAGCGAATTGAAAGCTCTACAAAAAAGGTCTCTTATTCTTTTTCGATAAATCTAGATATTTTCAAGTTTGGTGTATTGGATTATTATGATAATTAATCATGACTAACTTGGAAACGGTTGGATTCATCGAAAAAGACCAAGAGACCTTTTTTGTAGAGTGTACAATTTTGAACAACAGTACTCATGCAGAATCTTTCTAAATAGATTAATTTTCAAGATATAAAAATCGAAAAGTTCCACAATACCATTTCCCGTGTTATTTAGATGGGAAATAGAAAATCGCGATGAGGCACCTCTTAATATTAATATCAAGAGCTTACGTACTGGTTTTACGTGGAATACTCCATATATACATATTATACCTATATATAGGTAGTTACAGGTGCCTACATACATACGTACCTATAGAATGAGTCACGGGAAAATACCTCCGACTGCAATGATGACCGAATTATACAACTCGTCACATTTCTTACCTCCAGACGTGTTAGTAGAAATCCCATGAAAAATGTTACAGATTTTTTTTTTGTTTTTTGTCTTGTGTTCTTATGGAAAACTACGAAAATCTAGAATTTTTTTTAATAAAAAACTTCGAAATCTACACTTTTTTTTATGGGAAACTACGAAGATCTACAACTTTTTTTTTTGTTTTAATTACATTCTACAGGAAAATCTACAATCTTTCAAATGAAAGACTATACGATATCTATAATATTTTTATAACAAACTAAAAAAATCAACAACTTTTCTGTTACTATAAAAAAATCTACAATTTTTGTTTTGTGTTTTTTTTTTTTTTTTCATGGAAAAACTATACGAAATGTTTGAATTTACCTAAAAATTCGTAATACTTCGTACAATTAGAAATTTTCCATCAGATATAAAGAGCATCGAAATTCAAATATGACAAATTTAAAGTCCCTGCACCGTCGTCGTCCCTAATATTATTTACTTAATATTATATACCTATACATAAATATGTATCATAACAATGATGAAAGAAAATTCTTAAAAAATCGTATAAGATTGAAATTTTCTTTTCAATTTTCTTTTCTCTTCGCTTCAGTTATTTTAATTTATATTTTATTCGTTTCATTACTTGTTTTTTTTTTTTTTTTTTTTTCTTTCTTTATTTTCTGATTTTATTTGAAATCATAAGACAGAGAGAGAAAGAGACAGAAAGAGAGAAAAGAAAAGTAGGAGAGATAGGAAAGTATAGAAAATAAAAAAAAAATTAAAGAAAAATAAAAAAAAAAAAACAATAGAAGGAAACAATTTTATTGAACAGTTTACTTAGTTTGGCAGGATATTATAAGAAATGGGAGTGAGAAGAGGAAGAGGTAGGTGGCCACAGTGGTCTAAGGGATGAAATATGTATATACATAGGTATGTGTGTCTGTGTGTGTGTGTGTGTCTATGTATATATACCGAATGAATAAACGAACGTGCGTGCGTGCGTGCCTGACCATAGTTGCTCGTACAAATTAGGGACAAACCGAAAAAATAGGGAGAAATAGGGAGAAAAAGACCCAAAAAAAGAAAAAAGAAAAACCTAAAAATGTAAGAAATAATGGGAGAATAAAACCAAAAAATCATTTCCGAACAAAATAAACTATATATACATATGATATACCTACGTATAGCCATAGTGTAGGTATGTATGTATGTATAGTATAGGTATATAAATAATAAATAGTATTTTCCCCTATTCTACCCCCTCCCTCGCATTTACTATGAACCATTAAATATGTCACGAAACACGAATTAGGTCACGTTATGGGATGTATACGTATAAGGGTATAGAAAAAGAAATAATAAGAAAAAAAAAAAACACAAAAATACAATTTTCGTATTTACACAGTAGTTATATTACATATACATATATGTATATACATAGTATATGTATTTACATACATACATATGTGTATAAGTTGTATGTAGAAACAAAAATTACTGAACAGTCAAGGGTATTATATTCCAACCGGTTTCGAAAAATAAAATTAAAAAATTAAACAAAAAAAACTATTAAGGAATCTACCCCGGAATCTACCTTTTCCAAAAAAAAAAAGGGGAGGAGAGAATCTCAATAAAGTAGAGAAGAAAATTTAATTTTGAACATTTTTTATTTATTTATTTATTAATTTTTTCATCAAAAAAATTCCAAAAAAACAGAAGAAAAAAAATATATATATATAGGTATATATTTCTTATAATTTTACTTGGGGACTTTTTTAATATTTTGATATATGTATAATCGATTTTATCAATTCGAAACGAAGCAAGTGGATGTGAAAAAAAAAAAAAAAAAAAAAAAAAAAAAAAAAAAAAAAACTATATTATTTAATCAAGAACAAGATAAATGGAAAATAATACAAATTTTGGTGTTTTTTTTTTTTTTCTATTTTTTTGTTGTTTTTTCAGATACATATTGAAAATACATCGATATACCACAGATATGGGACTCTCCATATTTCCAAAATCACACCAAGCCTCTCACACAATTTTTATTTTTTTTATTTTTTATTTTGTAATTATTTAATCTATCTCAAAAAAGCGATTTTTTATTAATTTAAAAAAAAAACTAAAAAATCACCCGAAATTTTCTGTCAAGCTATTTGGGATTCAGTTCTATTATTTTTTATTTATTTATTTATTCTATTTTTTTCAGAGTTCATAATTTCGTCATTTTATTTCAATAATTACAACGAAAATAAAAAAAAAGTTTCCCACAATCCCACCATCAGTTTTTGGTCTCGAAAATTGTCGTTTCTTGTCACAAAATTCGTACGAATATTTTATAAATTTAGAAAGAAAAAAAGGCGATTTTGAGACAGATTAAAAAAAAAAAAAACGATTTGAGAAAAAAATAAAAAAGAAGAAAATTTTTACACTTTTTGCTGTAGTTTTTAAGGCGAGAACTATCCCTACTTTAAAAAGTCCTAGAACTTACAGAGGTAAAAAAAAAGGTGATTTTACTTTACGTTAATTAAACAAAGCCCGATCCAATAACTCCGATAATTTTCACAGAAAAAAATCTTCCCAAAAACCACCTTTTTATTTCATACTCTTCCAGGTGGCATACATATATATGCTTTATTTAATAAAATATGAATGAGATGTACCTAAAATTGTCAAGAGTCAAAGAGAGAACCGATGACTTGACGAAAGGATGTCATGTGCTGTATTTATTTCTTTTTTATATTATTATTATTGTATTAATTTTCATTTTTGACCAAGACAAAGTATCTTACCACACATACTATCAGGATTAAATAAAAATATATTATTATGCGGTGATTGTTTCTGAGATACTGTCTTTATTATCTCCTGTGCCATAACACCGCCTACTATCGCACATACCGGACTTATCTGAGCGTATAGATTCTCACTGAAAACATAAAAACAAAAAATAAAAGAAACCAAATAACCAAAAATAAATCATGAAAAACAAAAACAAAAAAACTAAGACAAGATTCTCATTATTATTATTATTAATTAAAAATTCCCCAAATTTATTGGCGTTGTTATTCTATGTTCTATCCTGCTCATCCCCCTGCACTGTGGATTTTGCCAAATTGAAAAAAAAAACAGATGAGAAACCCAAAATCTAAGATATGAGGTTGTAAAATTTCTTTTCATTACTGTTTTAGTATTTTTTACTTTTTTTTTTTTGACTCCTTACCTTATCAAATGATCGATTTTATTCCCCAAATTGTATTTATCGATGACAATCGCAGCCTCGTCTTTCAAACTTGTTTCATTTCGGTCATTTGGCAGAGGATCTCGTCCATATTTTTCACGATAATTTAACAATACTGGAAAAATAAACAAAATTAAACAAATAAATAAAAAGGCATTTCATTAATTAATTAAATAATTAATTGACTAATTAATAAGCTTTTCATTAATTGAAATAATTATTCAGCTCACTTCGTAAAAGGTAGTAAGGCTCTCCGTCCCTGGGCAGAGTATCGTCGATGTCAAGAATCTTTTCAAAATGTACAAAATTTGACGATTTTTTAACAGTAGTTGTTACAGTTTCGAATTTATCTTTAGCTAATGGACCAGGCTGATCTCCGCCCTCGGTTGGCTGAATTTTTTTCGACTGAACAACGTCCCTTGAAAAATGAAAAATTAGACCAAAATTTTAGTTTTTCTTATTCCATTTTTTTTTTATTTTTTATTTTCTATTCTTTTTCATACTCGACGAACTCGTGGGTTCCAAGATCTGCGAAAGTGTATCCGAACATGCCCCATACATCACCAGCAAAAAATTTCACACCCTGTTTACGGCAGATTGTATTTATTCGTTTTAATTGTGTAATCGAACATTGGGACGCACAGACTACGTCGAAATTTGAAAAATATTTATCTGGTTTTGAATCGACGCTATCTGTGTCCGCGATTACGTCCACCATTGGATTCAGACTCTGGGCTCGAGGGAGAGACGCCTCGGCACGCTGTAAAAAAGGAAAACCGTTAAAAAAAAATTTTTGGGCATTTTATTGTCAGAAATATATATTTTTTTTTTTTTTGTCTTTTTCTCTCTTTATATTTTTGTTTTCTTCTCATTTTTTTGTTTTTTTTCTTATTAGAGAAACGGAATTTGAAAATTTCGTACGTTTTTTCCGACGCTTTCTTTCGGCGCCAAAAATTGCGAACATATGTCCAATTGGGTCAGTTCACTGTCGTCTAAGAATGTTATCGACTTTACTCCGGCCAGTATTATATTCTTGGCTACCTCGGCTCCGAAACCGTTCAGACCGATCAACAATATTTTTGCTGATCTCAACCTGAGACAGAAAAATAACATGGATTAATTTTTTTAGGAATGTGATACGATTTTTGTGAATTTTCTTTGTGTTTTTATTTTTTTGGTATTGTTGTTTGAGTGGTTTTTTAATTTGGTTAGATTTTTGTTACGATTTTGTGTTTCAGCGTTTTCGTTTTCGAAAGTTTTCGAAAAAAACAAAGAAAAAAAGAAATTAAGTTCCAAAAATAAACAAAAAAAATTTTTCAAAATTAAAAACCGAGATTGAGATCGAAACCAAAATTCTAAAATCAAAGTTTTGCTAGTGTTTTCAATTTATTACAAACTTGAAATCAATTTTCAAATTTCTAAAAATAACGAAAATTGAAAAATCATAGAAATCAAAGTTTTGTTTCTATTTATAATTTTTTTATATATTTTTTTTTGTTTCGAACTTGTGATCAAAATTCAAATTTCAAAACAACAAACGAAAGCAAAATTGAATATCGACACCGAAAGTACAAAATCTAAATAGAGATCAGAGTTTTGTTCGTGTTTTAAATATATTTGGAACTTGAAATCGTATTTCAAATTTCCAAAAGAGGATTAAGAAAAAAATTAAAATTACGATCGAAACCAAAATTCAATAATCAATATTTGGTTACATATAAAAAATTTTTCAAACTTGAAATCCAACTTCAAATTCCCAGAAAATAAAAAATAAAAAAAATTTTTAATTTAGATAGAAACCAAAATTCAAAAATCAGAGGAATCAAAAATTTGTTTCGTTATTCATTTTTATATTTTTTTTTTCAAACCCAAAATCAAATTTCAACTTTCCAAAAAAACAAAATATCAAAAAACAAAAATAAATAATAAAAAATCGAAACCAATAATGAAAAATAAAAGAAATCCAAAATTTGGTTCCTTTTTACAATTTTTTCGAACCCGAAATCAAATTTTAAATTTCCAAAAAAATAAATAAAAAAAAGACAAAAATTTTTTCGAAAATCTCAAAAAGCGATCATTCATTCAAATTATATACGAAATGGACTATACATATACATTTTTGCCAAGATTTCAATAACGACATTCTATTGTTCTTTTAAATTCAATTTCGGGTTATGGTATGTTGAGGTTATGTTACGTTTACAGGTTATGCTTCATGCTCACCGTTTTTGAGACTCCAGTCCCCAAAGTCGAATTTGTCTATCATAAAGTTCGGCTTCAGCGTCAGTTAATTCGATGATATTATCATCAGTCTCCACCAAGTCGTTCATTATGAAAAAAGTATGTAATAAGATTATTTACTGATAATCTAACCTCTGAAAGAAATACAACAATAAACGTTCCAAGCTTCAGAAGCCGGCAATTGAATCGAAGGTCGATTTATTTCGAGAATAAACGATACTCAATTCCTCGAAACCTCAAAATTAAGTGTCTAACTTCTAACAACCTGAAGCTAAACGTTTACTAATCGAATCGCATCGTCGTGACGTCAGCGCCGAACCTACAAAAGACGTTATTTTTCCAAATATCGATCTAAACAACAACACAAATCGCTTCTTATGTGAGAAAATGAAGAATCTATGATCCCAATCCAAAGATGACTTCTTTCTTTTCCAATTTTTGAATAGCTATTTCAGGACTTTTAGATAACCTAAAGCGATGTATCATCAACGAGCCTTGGTCATAGATTGTAAACTTTAAAGAATCGTGGCCAAAGTATACTGACAAGAGTAAACAAGGGGCGTGAAAGGCTATAAAAAGTGTGAAATTTATATAATTTCGGCAACAAAAAAGGCCCAAATTTATCCAAAAATAATTCCCTAAAGATGAGGATTTGATAACGTTCTAAAAGTTCTCGGGATTCAATTTTTTCGACTGGTTTAAAGCCAGCGAGAATCTAGCCTCCTGTCAAGGCCCCTCGCGCCATCGAACGGAAAAGAGTAGAAACTGCGTTCCGTAACCTACAACACGTCTGAATACAACATAAGCCGTTTTAAATAAAGTAAGTCACTGTATTAAAACAGCGAATCTATTTATTCCAGTTACGTTTTTTAAGATATCGAAGTTCTGAGTCAATCCTGTATTTATTTTCTCCAGAAATACCGATCGGGAGTTTTAGTTCGCTCTGAATTCGACAGATGGCGTTTCGTCAGCGGCAAACCGCGGCGGGAAATTCAAACACCAAGAGTTAAGAATAATCGCTAAAAAATTTTAAGAAAAATATCTAAAATAATGACGTCGGACAAGGACGGCGTTGAGAAATTATTCATCTTTAAATTTCCGACCTGTACAACATCCCAGGAATACGAACTCTCCATTCCTCTGAGAATACCTCACAATGGTTCTATTAAAGAACTGACACACAGGATAATGTCCGCTTTCAAACTGCCCTGTTACGTCGAAAATGAACTGCTAGTTTCTCTCGAGATTGCAGTGAAGAAATGGACCTTAGAATATCACGACGATAAATCTGAGCTCCTTATCAAGGCTGCACAGAAGGGAGAGACTGATGTAGAAGAGGTGATTAAAAGTTGGGAAAAGATCTATAAAGAGAAGACTGTTGCCTATGCAGAGCCCAGCGGAACAACAGACGAGGAATTATTTGCAGCAGCTTATCACAGACTAGTGCATTCCCCTTCGCTTGAAACCATACTGCAAGCAGAGCACGAGTTTGGTAGAGCTGTTACAGACGTTGTTCAACAGAGGGATGCTGAGTTTGATAAATTGACGAAAAAGTTTGTTAATAATCAGCCTTTATCAATCCTGATAATTAACTTTCATTTTATTATGGTAAAATTGGTTTAAAGGCAAACCGAGGAGGTCAAAGTCGCTGTTGAGACTCTGGAGACAGGATCCACTGAGAGATCCATCAATGATATGCTTGGCAGACATTTCGAGGAACAAAGCTTACTTCAGGGACACTGGGGATCGAGATTAGACGCTTTAAAGCTTGAACAGAGGAGGCAATACCGCAACTGGATCATGAGATTGCTTGAAGAACAGCAGACCAACATGTTGCCAACACCTGTGTAGGTTTTAGAGTTAGATTCTACTGAAAAATCTACCGTTTTGGTACAATTAAACATGCTATAGTCTTCCCAGGAACAAACGAACTCATAGAAAAAGCACAGCAGAGTCTACTGCATCGATATCCATGATTAAAGAGACCATAGCATGTATGATTAATTAATAACTCTAGTCATTGAATTAAAATCCTCTTCTCCATGTTGTCTGATCAATGAAAAATAATAAAGAGAAACTAATTGATCTTTTAAAACTCCAGGAGTTCTCCGGTAATGCAAATACCACCACCTATGAGAAACACTTTGGGTAATTTTGGCGGTGCTAAGAATGGAGGAGGAGCGGCAGACTTCCCTGAGCTTGAGGAGAGTTTCACTATCCATTTAGGTTCTCAAATGAAGCAGATGCACAACATAAGAATAATGACCGGGGATGTTTTTGACTTTTGTAAAACAAAGAGGGGAGATTCAGGGTGAGATTTATGGCTCCATCGTCACTCAGAATTAAACATAATTTTTTAAATTGTTGATTTCAGGATGGATCCCACTCCTCAGAGACTCCAAACGGCTCTTGGACTTTACTCTAATGATCTTTGCGGCTTGGTATTACTCAGCGATAATCATGTTGGAAGTTTTTCTGGGATAACTAAAGGTCTGAGTCATATATTTTCCTCCGATAATCTTTTGCTCGTTACTTATTAATATTATCTTTCAGAACTCTGTTCAATTTGTCAATTGACAACCGAATTCCACTTTCCTGCTATCGATGAACAACTAGAGAAGCTTAGAGAAGATGTTAAGGATGTTGTAGCATGGAGACAAGCCCATCACAGAGAAGGAAGCGATCCTCAGGTGGATATACCAGGAATTTAAATATATAGAAAATTCAGAGATCAGAGTTTGTACACTTTGTGTCTTTATTTACAGGCAAAGAAGTCAACTGGTAGCAAGAGTCTCCAAATAGGAGACGTGTTCATTACTCGTCATTCGAATCTCGCTCAAGTTCACATTGTCTTTCATATGGTGGTTCAAGACTCTCTAAGATCAGGTAAAATGTGATAAAAATTTTTAAAATTTGAAACAATTTTGATGAAATATTTTTTCAGGGGAGATCAATTCTCGACATCCTGCTATCCTAGGACTTAGAAATATCCTGAAAACAGCGTGTAGTAATGATGTGACTACTCTCACTATACCGGTGCTGTTGGTGCACGAAATGTCTGAGGTAAAGGTTTAATTTTGCTAATTACTGAACAGAAAATATCTTTAATTAACTTCTATTCTATTTGTGAACAGGACATGACTATAGCATGGTGTACGAAGCGGGCTGAGCTGGTATTCAAATGTGTGAAGGGTTTTATGATAGAAATGGCTTCATGGGGAGGAGCGGAGTTAAAGAATCTCCAATTCCTGGTCCCAAAAGTTAGATTTGGAGCTACTATTCCCGATTTAGTAAATTTCTGAAATAAAAGGCTGAGAAAACGACTTTTTATATTTCAGGGAATGTCTGAGGAAGTTTTTGGAACCTTGGCTACGATGCTGCCCAGTATTTTCCGCGTTTCAAATCCTCTCGTCTTCAAGGCGACTGCAGGGACTCCGCAGGTATCAAAGAAATAAAAATTCTTGTTATAATTTAGTATAAAAAATTGTGATAATTGTCGTTTTATATTCATATATTAAACAGTGTTATTCACTGATTAAACAACAGTATGACTATAATTAATTAAACCAGAATTTATAGCTTTGTATTTCTCTATACAATCATCGTAGCTCTTAAACGGTAAAGTAATCAGTACCTAAAGAGGTAAATAAGGAATGTAAAAGAGAAAAGAAGATATTTCTACCCATTTTTTCTCTTCAACAACATATTTTTTTGTTTTTTGTTCTCCTCAAAGATAATTAGAGAATTTTTAATATCGTAGAAAATATTCAATTTCATCAAAAAAATATTCTAGAATAATACTTTCAATTTCATATTATTCACAAAGAATAATGAAGATTGTTATTCAATTATCATAAATAAAATTGTAAGATAAATTTACAATATCTGAATAGTAAATTCGTTAAGGATTGTAATACAAATGTATGCAGGTATTTGTATCATGATAAATCGTATGCCGAAGAAAAGGAGAAAAATTATCAATTAATTATAACTGGTGCATAGATTTATGTCTAAGATTAATACTATTACATTGTCGAACTGTGCTACTGAGTAAATGAAATGTTATAATTAAGATGTTGTATCGATGCTACAACAATAAATTTCAAGATATACTAATGATCGATAGCTTCGCTATTTATTTTTCATTTTTGACTCTCTCCGCCGCGCTATTTTAGATATCGATTCTGTAAATGGATATTTTCTTTCTATACTTCAACTTTTGTAACTTCCCGCTTTAAAATAAGAGAAGTGTAATGGAGTTGTACCTCTAACAATTCTCAACTCTCATTTTTCCAGACTCATCTGCTAATTCTCCATTACCTTTTTTCAAGCTTTCCTATCTCTCGTCTCTCGTTTTTCTTAATTAGGAATCGAGTATGTGAACTGAGAAAAAGACTAAGCGAGAGGTACGACAGTTTGAATAAAGGTGACGGGGACTTTGGTTTACTTGTAATACATATTATTGAGAAATATCTTAGATTATATTCAGTGTTTAGGCTAAAACAAATTTGTACATTAAAAAATTACCACAATTTTATCAATTACAATAATTAATTAAAAAAATATAACTACAAGGAATTAAATTGTAAGGAATTATAATAATTATAATACAATATCGCAGACCGCTTATCAGTGTAGATTATTAATAATTCTGTAAAAAAACCAAGTAAATTGAATTGAAAATAAAAAACAATATAATATTTAGATAATTACTATCATCTACAACGTATGGTATACATATAATTAAAGACACAATACGATTGCACATTACAGTACATACATACATATGTATATATATATTTATAAATTATATCTTCACAAATGGTTTGTTGCCCTTCTGATAATGGCCTTTGGATCTTTCCAATCCCCCATCCATACTGCTGCCCTAGTGCATGACGATCATCATTACTAAGTCAGTTGCGGTTTGAGTTAGAACGTTAATTAATTATTCGTTTATAATTTTTAACTTCGTATTAAAATAAAAAAGTTTGAAATAATTATAATAAAAATAATTAAACCGGAAAATCAAAATGTGGTTGAAAATTATATTCGTTTTCGCAATTTTTAAGAGTTTAACAACCGGGAATCTGGTTCGTGTTACAATTTATCAAAAAATTTATGAGAAAAATTATACAATAAATAAAAATAAAAAAAAAAATGGGAAAGATTTAATTTTTTTTTTTTGTATTTTCAGCTCGATCTTTCTTGGAGGGAATTAACGAAGGAGCGTTTTTTCACTGAAAATAACGGCGCGGTTGATAGCCGTGTTGAAAAAGCTACGGAATTAAATTTGGCGTCAAATAATTTTGACAATTTTGTTGACTGTTTGGCGAAATTTGATAAACTTCAAGTGTTGGATTTATCGCGTAATAAATTAGAGACGTTTTATTTTGCGTGTGAGAATAATAATAATTTGTATAAATTAAACGTTAGCCATAATCGTTTGAGAACTTTAAACGATACAGCGCTGAGTAAACAATTAACAAAATTGAGAATCCTCGATCTTTCGCACAATATAATGGACCTCGTTACTCATCAGACGTTTCAACATTTGGAGGTGAGTGAAAAGAATTTTTTCTTGAAAAATTTGCATTTTCAAAAAAAAAAATAAAAAAACGTTATTTATCACAAAAATGTTGAAAATAACTTTTTTTTTTAATTGAAAAAATTTTGAGTTTTATTTTTTTGATTCGAATTACAAAAAAAATTTTTTAAAAAATTTTTATTTTTAATTCCAAAAAATTTACTTTTTTTGTTTTTGGTTTTTGGGTTTATAGAAATTGGAAAGTCTCGCTTTGAACTCCAACCCCATCCGCAATAGAATCCACGCCGATTCTTTCAAGAATTTAAAAATCCTTTTCGATTTGAATCTGAGCAACATATCGGCCTCTAATTTACCGTCGCACTTATTAACTCCGTTAATAAAGTTGCGTCACCTTAGTCTGGCCTCAAACCCGTTAGTAACATTGCCTGGGTTACCAGTCGGTATAGAAGAGCTCGATGTATCGTCGACGAATATAATTCGATTTGAAAAATTTACTTCACCAAATTTGAAAATTCTCATAATGAACTCGATGCCATATTTAGAATCTTTCGACTTGAATCAGCTCGAAAAGTTAAAAAATCTGGTCGTTTTATCGCTCGATAATTCACCAAAATTTAAAAAACTCACTGCCTTACCGACTCGCGACGATCTATTGCCGAATATTGATCGGATCCATTTAAGAAATTGCTCCATTGATAACCTCGGCATTGACCTACAGTCGATAATGAAAAAAATTTCGGTTCTCAGCCTGCAAGATAATCCCTGGCATTGTGATTGCAATATAAAATGGATTTTGTCTCTTAATTCGACAAAAAATGATAAAAATTGTATAAGGTGAGAAAAAAATTTGAAATCAATCTGATTATAAAAAATCTTTTAAAATCAAGTAAAATCATTGAAAATAAAAAACATTTCTAATTATTCGCAGATGCAGAACACCAAAAGAATTTCGTGATCAATGTGTGTTCCATATTACCGACGAGGAGTTTCTTCAGTGTGAAAGAATTAGTTATCTAGGTCTTTGGTTGGCTTTAGTTTTCTTTTGTCTGGTCGGTTTATTTGGCACGATTTTTTATCTCGCTAAAGAACCGATAAGAAGATTGCGGATAAAATCAAACCGCGATGATACGGTTACGTATAAAAATATGATTACAAAGTCAGACGATACGGATAAAATTCTTGACTAGTTGGACATTATCGACTAAACAATTTCCCACGCATTATCAGCTAAAAGAAAAAAAAGAAAAAAAAACATTGGTGTAAGTCTTAATGCCTGCCATGCAGGCGTTACCGATAACTTCTTGTCAACGACATTATCGATCTAAGGTAAGGAAGAGAGGGATAAATAATAACGTCGGTAAAGAAGAGAGAGTGAAAAAATATCATAAAAAGGTTTTTAAAAAATCGTAATTTAAGAAATTTTTTTTGTTTTTTTTTTTGAATAAATTCTGATTATTACTAACGATTATTATTATTATTATTATTAGAGTATTCTTTGATGAAAAAATATTAATAAAAAGGTAAAAATTTCTCGTTTCTTTGTTTTTTAAGTATAGTTATACTTTTTTTTTTTGTTATTTTTGTTTGTCTTATTTTTTTTTTTTTTTGAATAGAATATATAGGGAGGGTTGAATGTGAAGTATTATTTACCGCCTGAAAAAGAAATAATAATGAATGAATGGACTAGCTTTTTGATAAAAGTCAAAAAATAAAAAAAAATAAAACATAAAATGTTTAATAAGAAAAGAAGAAAAGCACGCGTCTGATTAATTCAACCCCTCTCCTGAAAAAAAAATCTTTTTTCTTTTCTATTCTTTTCCTTTTCCTTTGTTAATTCTATAAATTCACCCACTAGTTAGCCTAACTCAATAGTAAATAATAATAATAACAATAAACTATAAGAAACATGCCTGATTAATTCACAATGAAAGAATTTTCTATACAAAACTGATGCTATAGTGGCTTAGAAATTTGATAAAGATGTTTCATCAAATTGTAATATAAATAGAAGAAAAAAAGGGTTCTTCTTCAATGGGCTTGGAACCAAACCCTTGAAAAGAACCTCTTTTCTCTAAAGACCAACACGAGCTGAGAGTCGAGGTTTTCCAATAAAGAAAAAAATCGATACAAAAAAAAAATAATAATAATAATAAGTAAGTAGATACTAATACGAATTCAAAGATTTTCCACTTACTCATTAATTTTTTTTTTTTAGTTTGGTTTTGAAATAAATGAAAAAAAAAAAAAAACACTCAGAAAACCGTTTTCACAATTCTTCTTCGTTTTGATTTGTTTTTTTTTTTCTCTTCTTCTTTTCTAAATAAAATACCAGAATTTTATTTCTTGTCTTGTTGAACAAATAAAAGAAAATTCTAAAATATTCTAAAACAAAAATCAAAAACATGGAAAAAAAAAAAAAAACAATAATAATTTTTTATTTTCTGCTATTTGTTTTTTGTCTGTGGTTTTTCGCGGCAGGGGGGGGTTAATTTTTGAGGTCGTTATGTATTCTGACGTGTTTCTTGATCGCATGTGATGTAGCGATCATCCTTTGTACAGGGACCATGATCTTTCCACCATAAGGCTATTAGGTTACAGGGTGTAGGTATAGATAGTTACGAACTACTACCTATAGCTATGTTAAAGCAGAAAATTCATGGTAAATGCCTTCTATATATATATAAATATATATGTATATGGGTGTAAATAATATTATGGTGGTAAAATCCCCATAGAATATTTATTATACCGATCGTTTTATACCTGAATAGAATATATATATGTATATTTTAGACTAGAGTTTTGCCATATGAGATGATGCTGCTGTTGCTGCTGCTGCTGTTGCTGTTGGGTTGCAGGGGATATAGATATACAGATAGATAGTTGGATATTGGATGTCCGTAATATGATATTTTAATTCAAAACCATAATTTGGCGAGAGCTAATCCTCCGGAAAAAATTACTATAATGCTTGCGGTCTGTCCCTCTTACCCATAAACCGGTTAAAAAAAAAAACAAGACAAAATACAAAATTTTGAAAAATTGACGAAAGAAAAAAAAAAAAAAAAACAAAATTACATTATCAAAGTTTTTTTTTTTTTTTATTGGTAAGAAAATTAATTTTTTCAAACTCAGGACTTTCCTAATTTTAAATTAAGAAAATTGAATATGAAAAATTTTCATAATTTTTTTTACAAACCTCAGAATTTTTCTCATATTAGTTTTTAAACCTAATTTCGACAGTTTATTTTCCTAATTTGGAAATGGAAAATTCAACCATTTTCATGTTTTCCCACAAAAACAAAAAAATTCAACGAATTTCGTCAATTTATTCACATCTAAAAAAGAAAGAATTCCAACACTTAGTTTTTCAGATAAGAAATTAATTATTTCAGTCTTAGAATTTTCCTAAAGTTAATTAAAAAATAGAATTTGATAATTTTCTGAGTTTCAAAATTTTCCTCGAACTAATTCATATAAATTGATTTCAACGATTTGAAAATGAAAAACTTCAACCATTTTATAATTTTTTCCAAAGTAAATTCGACAAGTTATCAATTTTCACACAAAAAACTTCAATACTAATTCTTTTCCGATTCCGTATAGAAAATTAAATTTTCTCAGACTAACAATTTTCCTCATTAAGTTAATATCAATAAGAAAATTGGTTAAAACTTTCACCAATCTTCGTAATAAAAAAATTGAACAATTTTCTTATTTTGAAAATAAAAATTAAAAATAAAAGAAACTACATCATTTAAAAATCGTAAATTTTTCTTCATCCCCCTAAGTAATTATAGTTTTTCTTTTTTTTGTCTTTTATTCTTTTTTATTCTTTTACTATTTATCAGATAAAGTTGACACAACATGTAAAATCCGAGGATATACATGGGTACGCGTTTAGTTTAGGCGTGTAATCCCTGTGTCCAGGTCACACCTAACTTATATACAGTAAAGCTAAAAGTGTCTGCTGTTACTGCTGCTGCTGCTGCTGCCCTGGAGGGACCGGGGTGAAAATGAATAATGAAAATAAATCCGACGATGTTATCGGTGCAGAGTAGCTTTACGTATGTACATACATACATACATACATACATACATACATACATATACATGTATATATATACCTATATATACCTATGTATCTACTGTGTAGGTATATACATATTCCTAGCTGGCTGCTGAAGCGGATTATCTCCGCATCAATGAGCTCTCGATTCGTTTTAACGTATGTAACATACGTATGTAGGGTACAGATATTATATGGTCCATTATACTTTTCTTTTTTTTTTTATTTTATGTAGTGCGGTGTATGTGTGAACTCCAACTCGGCCACAATCTGTGATTTAACGATTTTATAGATTCAAATTTTCGAAAACACAAGAAGAAACAAAATTTACAATAGAAAATCAACACTTTTCATTTTTCTTCAAGAATATTGTGAAAAATTTTGAATTTTTCTTGAAAGAAAATTAATGAATTTACTAGTTTTTGTTCAGAAAAATTTCTCGGGTTTTCTATTTCTGTTGTCGAAAATCAACAGTTTCACAATTTTTTGTAAAGAAACTACAAGGTTTTTTAATTTTTGATAAAGTATATTTAGAACGATTTTCCGTTTTACGTAAACAAATTCGAAGAATTTTGAACTCTCCGTATTAAATATTAAAGAATTTTCCTTCTATCGTAAAAGAAAAACCAACGATTTTTCAGTTTCTGTAAAGAAACTCAAAGAATTTTCAATTTTTCTTGAAAGAAAATTAATGAATTTAATAGTTTTTGTTCAGAAAAATTTCTCGGGTTTTCTATTTCTGTTGTCGAAAATCAACAGTTTCACAATTTTTTGTAAAGAAACTACAAGGTTTTTTAATTTTTGATAAAGTATATTTAGAACGATTTTCCGTTTTACGTAAACAAATTCGAAGAATTTTAAACTCTCCGGATTAAATATTAAAGAATTTTTCTCTTATCGCAGAAGAAGAACCAACGATTTTTCAGTTTCAGTAAAGAAACTCAAAGAATTTTCAATTTTTCTCGAAAGAAAATTAATGAATTTGCTATTTTTTGTTCAGAAAAATTTCTCGGGTTTTCTATTTCTGTTGTCGAAAATCAACAGTTTCACAATTTTTTGTAAAGAAACTACAAGGTTTTTTAATTTTTGATAAAGTATATTTAGAACGATTTTCCGTTTTACGTAAACAAATTCGAAGAATTTTAAACTCTCCGGATTAAATATTAAAGAATTTTTCTCTTATCGCAGAAGAAGAACCAACGATTTTTCAGTTTCAGTAAAGAAACTCAAAGAATTTTCAATTTTTCTCGAAAGAAAATTAATGAATTTGCTATTTTTTGTTCAGAAAAATTTCTCGGGTTTTCTATTTCTGTTGTCGAAAATCAACAGTTTCACAATTTTTTGTAAAGAAACTACAAGGTTTTTTAATTTTTGATAAAGTATATTTAGAACGATTTTCCGTTTTACGTAAACAAATTCGAAGAATTTTAAACTCTCCGGATTAAATATTAAAGAATTTTTCTCTTATCGCAGAAGAAGAACCAACGATTTTTCAGTTTCAGTAAAGAAACTCAAAGAATTTTCAATTTTTCTCGAAAGAAAATTAATGAATTTGCTATTTTTTGTTCAGGAAAATTTCTCGGGTCTTCTATTTCTGTTGTCGAAAATCAACAGTTTCACAATTTTTCGTAAAGAAACTTCAAGGTTTTGTAATTTTTGATAAAGTAAATTGATTACGATTTTCCGTTTTTCGTAAGCAAATTCGAAGAATTTTAAACTCTCTGTACTAAATATTAAAGAATTTTCCTTCTACCGTAAAAGAAAAACCAACGATTTTCAGTTTCTGGAAAGAAAAACCTCAAAGAATTTTCAATTCTTCTAATAGAAACTCGAAAAATTATCAATATTCGTGATGAAAATCGACAAGATTTCACCGTCTCACATAAAAGAATACAACGATTTTTCATTTTCCAACAAGAAACTATAAAAATTTTTCAACTTTGGTCAATGGAAATTTAAGGATTTTCCACCTTTAGCAAAGAAAAATCAACGATTCTTCATCTTCGGCAAATAAACTATAAAAATTTTCAACTTTCTTCAATAAAAACCAAACAATTTTCATCCTTCTTCAGCAAAGAAAAATCGACAATTTTTTTATGTACATATATTTTCCGGAAATAAACTAAAAGAATTTTCAATTTCCTTCCTGCACTAAACTCTCCAATTTTTCATCTTCTCAAACGAAGTAAATGTCACCAATTTTCGATTTTCCGGTGTAAAAAAAAAAAAAAAAAAATTGCCAGAATTTTCCGCACCTAAACATCGTTAAAAAAAAAAAAGTATCAAACTTTCGTTTATACTTATTTGGTGAAAATAAATTGTGAATATATTCTCAGTTTTTCGTAAAAAAAAAATTTTTGTTTCTCTCTATGTTTTCTTTTTTTACATTTTCTTTTTTTCTTTTTTCTTCTTCACCATTTTACCCAATATATACCCTAATAATTATTCATGAGTTGTAGCGAGTTTTAAAACATGGCGTCTAAGAGGTGAAGGTAACAGAAGGGTGTCGAGGTAGGGGTGCAAAGTAGAATAAGGGAGGAATTGCGGTTGCCCAATACCTGCAACAGCAGCAGCAGCAGTAGGATTTGTATAATCCACTATACCGAGGTGTGAATTTGTGTCAGTCAGTCAGGAAGATATTATATACATAGGTATATACTTATATACATAGATGCATACATACATACATAGGGAGAATTGAAAAAGGAAGTAAGTAACGATTTTCGGTACCGTAAATACACGCATTTACGTATTATGTACCCCAAAAACTATTATTACCGTTTTATGTACGTAACTATGTACATACTAATACTATTACATACCAAATATAATACTAGAGTAAATAAACTCGTGAAAAATCCTCAGCTCTGTAGAGAAAATTATTAAGACCCTATTTTAAAAGTGCGAAAGGAAAGCCGCTTACCAAATCCGAGCCACCGATCGCTCCAAATTTTTTTTTTTTCTCTTCTCAGTTCGGTTCGGTTTTGTTTATTTTAAGAAATTTTTTCGAAAAACTATTGGTACTAATTTTATAGAGAAAATTTACACCATTTTTTTAACAACATGTGGACAAATTTAGAAAATTTATCATTTTTTTATATTAGAATTGGTCAAATTAAAATAAGAAATTATCGTTTTTATGTGAAACTGGGAAATCTGGTCGATTTTCTTTCAAGAAAAATACGAATTTTCCGTAAAAATTGAAAAAAATTGGTGGTTTTTGATCCGGAAAATATGAAAATCGTTCAATTATCTTTTTTTGATCAAGAAAACTGTCCAATAGATTTTTTTTTTAAGGAGGAAAATTGTTAAATTTTCTTTTCCCAGTAAAAAATATTGTTGAATTTTATTTTCAGAATGAAAAATACTATTTGATTTTCTTTTTATGGGGGAAAAAAATTGTCAAATTTTCAGTTTTTGATCGAGAAAATTGTTCAATATACTTTTTGAAATTAAGAAAACTGTTTAACCTTATTTCTAAAATGATGAAAATTCTCTGAGAACGTAAAAAGGAGTTTTATCATCGTAAAATAGTGTAAAGGAGAAGAAAATTGTTCGACTTCTTTTAAGAAGAATGAAAATTCGACAACGTTCAACATGAAAATAAACAAAATTGACATTTTTTTTTTTTACCCCGAAAATATGAAAAATGATTCAGATTTTCATTTTCGAATAAGAAAGATGGTGCAATTTAAGTTTTCCAGTCCCAAAAATTGTCTGATTTTCTTCGTTTTTTGAAGAAAATTTCTCTAATTTCGTTTCTAAAATCAAGAAAACTGAAAGTTTCTTTTCAAAATAAAAAAAAAATAAAAAACTTGTTTACCACAGAAGAATTTTTTCGATCAAAAAAATCAAAAAAAAAAAAACTTTAAATTTCTTCTTCAATTGATGAAAATCGATGAAAAAATTATTAGATTTTATTTTCCCTTATTTGTGTTAAATAACGATGTGAGAAAATTTTGAAAAATTTTCTTTAACCAAAACTATTATAATATTATAAACATTGAAAAAAAAATTCTACGAATTGAGTTAAGAATTACGGTGACAGTTAAAATTTTAGTGGAAAAAGGTGTATATATATACATTTAAGTGCAGTAGAGACTACTAGTAGGAAAAATGATGAGCTACGGAGCTAATCCTCGACCCTCAAGAATAGTCACGTTCCATTTTCGCGTTTGTAATGGGCAATGGACTGTCCGGTGATGGGCCACGGTCTAGGTAATGCCTAAAGGGTCTTTCTTACTTTTGCACCTGAGCACAAAACTACTTCGTAATTATTTCCAGATGTTGCTATCTATCCATCTATATACTATATACACCACAAATAATTTACATATTTTATTACTCACACTATGTATATACCTAATATTTCCAAAAATATATATATATCCCTATAAACGGGGCTTATATACATTTACAACAATTTGCCATAAGATCGACAAGTGGAAAATATAAATAAATAACTTGGCATGAAAATTTATACCCAAATATGTTTAAAAAAAAAATCTTTTCGACCCAATTTCTGACTTCGAATAAAATTTTTGGAATTCTTTACCTCAATTCTCGGGTAAGGGAAAGTTTGAGTTGAATGATTGAAAAGTTTTTGATTTGGTTTTTTTTTTTTTTTTATATTTTTTACAACGATAGTTGATCGAAATTTGAGTGAGGTAAACGCACTCCGAATTAGGACCATTAAGAATCTATTTTATGAGTAAACTTTTGGTGTCCGTAAAGACATGAGTAACTTCTCCAAATTGTCAGAAGTATTAGGAGTTCAACAACAAACACATTTGAGTTTTTGACTGTGACTGTGACTGTGGCGTCTCTTTGCGATATCGAATTCCCATTTCAACTTCCTGGCGTCCCGACGTATATATATACGTCGTTCCAGTACGGAGTGATGCTTGACGTACCGGAGACAAGACAGCAAGCAATAACACCCTCGTCTAAAAATCTGAACGGTACAGAGGAATTAGTGGAAGAGAGTGCAGCGTTTGAGATCCTTTTTTTTTTTTAATAGATCCCGAAAATTATTAATTTTTTTTTTTTTTGTTTGGTTTTTAGAACCCCGTAAAAATTTTCTTTTTTTTTTAACAACGTGATATAACAACGCTCCAAGATTATAATTAGCGAATTTAGTGAATTCGCGATAATGGATGGGCATGTTCATCTATTTGGAAAACCCTGCGGAATCAACGTGGCGTAAAATATGTTTAACAACGCGGGATAGTGGCGATGAATAATTTTCAAAATTTAAGCACAATGGGTGTTGGAGAGCTGGGGCCAGAACCAGAGCTGTACCAACAATTCACTGCAGTCCAAATGACTCGATAATTGGCTAACCATCCGTTTAAATGATTATTATTACTGTATTGCAGTTTTCGTGTGGTTGAATACCTGTATATGTATACGTATATGCATGCGTAAATGCGTTATGTGTTATAGTTGAATTGTTACGCCAATTCGAGTAACGAGTTTCGAATTTCGAATTTATAAACTGCTGTTAATAAAATAATAATTTTATTATTAAAAATTTGCTGAATAAAAGAAATGTTTTACATTTTATTTATATATCGTAGCGATTTGAAGAACTATCGAAAAATACTTTAGACAAATTTTGTAGATTATTTCAAAACGCATGTTTTATGTTCCGGAAAGTTTTTTATGGAACGTCGTTTTAACAGGGATATCAACAGTTTTCGATCTTCGGAATTGGCGACATTAGGCTTTCGACAAGTTTCAACACATAACTCAACAGGGAAATGTCATATCGAAAAAAGTTTCAGACAAATGTTGTAGATAAAATCAAAACACATGTCTTCTGTCTGAATTTTTTTTTTGTAAAACCTCGTTTTGGCTAAAATAAGTCATATTTTCGATTTTCAAAATCGTTGATATGAAACTCGAACTGATTTTTAGACATAACTCATCAGGAAAGTGTTATACCGAAAAAAGTTTCAGACAAATGTTGTAGATAAAATCAAAACACATGTCTTCTGTTTAAATTTTTTTTTTGTAAAACCTCGTTTTGGCTAAAATAAGTCATATTTTCGATTTTCAAAATCGTTGATATGAAACGCGAACTGATTTTTAGACATAACTCAACAGGAAAATGTCGTATCGAAAAAAGTTTTAGACAAATATTGTAGATAAAATCAAAACATATGTCTTCTGTCTTAAAAAATTTTTTATAGAACCTCATTTTGGCTAAAATAAGTCATATTTTCGATTTTCAAAATCGTTGATATGAAGCTCGAGCTCACTTTTAGACATAACTGATCAGGGAGACATTGTATAAAAAAAAGTGTTCAACAAAACTTGTAAAACAAATCAAAACACATGTTTTATGTCTCATAAATTTTTCCGTAGCTTGTCTTGTTACCCTAAATAAGTATTATATTCAATTCTAAAGATCTTATCTATACTGATTCAAGCATTGGCTTCTCTAAGCCACAACTCGTCGTGGAAGTATCACATCGAAAAACGTCCTGAATAAAAAATGTAGCTAAAGAACCTCCGCATATTTTATGTGGTATAAAATTTTTTGTTAAATATCAAAATCGGTTGAATAATCGAGATTCAATCCACCCCGATGTATCAGCAACTATTTTGTCATACCAGACATAAAGATTGAGTTTATTATGTAGTCGGGGTGGTTAAACGTCCGTTGACAACCTCATTAGCCGAGAAAAATTCTTGGGGTGATGTTAGAGGCTGGCATAGGAAATCTTGTGGCATGGGGATTTTTTTTTTCTATTTTTTTCTCTCTCTCTTTTTTTTTTGAGGGGGGCCAACCGGGGGAATTCGAGGGTATTGGGTAGGTAGGCAGAACGTTCGCCGCGAAGTAAAACAAACAAATCGAGATGGCGCCATCCCAGATGCGCCTCGTCATCCAGGCTCCGAGGAACTAGAGCCTTGGATGCTGTGCTGCTTGCTGCCTGAACTCGGAGGCGGAAAGATTCGTTCCTCTTTCTCTTCTTCTTCTCGCCTTGTCTTCCCTTGTGCCCAGACTTACTTTACTTTACTTTACTTTACTTTACTTTACTTTTACTTTACTGCTCTCCGAGGAAGAGACGAGTAACGGGACGAACCTCAAATTTCACCCCCTTTCTTCCCCATTTTTACTCCCTTAAAATCTACCTCCTGTCTCACGTCAACTCCTGAGTAAACACCTCGCCGCAAAGAAGAAGAAGAAGAAGAAGAAGGAGAAGGAGAAGGAGAAGGACTTCCTTGGCGCCACAGCTCTTACATAGATTCCGATTCCGGTAGAGATTCTATGATTTTTATTTTTGAGAGAAACAAAACTGGAATCAAAAATCATCGTTTCATAGAAATTTTGACAATTATCTGAAAGAGTTCAGGAAGATTTTATATCAAATTTTATCAAACATTTTACTAAATATCGACTTTTTAACTTTCTTGTGGATTTAATCATGTCGCCATTTTGAATTTAGATGTTTAAAAATTCTGAAAAAATTATGATAGTTTTAAACCAATAACTGGCAATTACTTACTAAATTTCATCAAGTTTTATCAAAAATTGTAGAAGTTATCGACCTTTTAAAATTCTTATAGAATTCCACGATGATAGAAATGTGACCGCCATTTTGAATTAAGATGATTGAAAATTTTCAAAAAATTCTGACTCTTGTAGACTAAGTTCTATCAATTACTTGTCAAATTTCATCAAGTTTTGTCAAAAATTGTAGAAGTTATAGACTATTTAAAATTCTTACAGATTTTACAGACGATAAAAATGTCGCCGCCATTTTGAATCCCGATGATTAAAAAATGTGAAAAAATTCTGAAACTTGTAAACTGATTTCGACCAACAATTTCTCAAATTTCATCCAATTGTATCCAAAATTACAGAAGTTATATGCTTTTAAAAAATTTTTATCTAAATTCACATAACGAAATATTCAGTATTATTCAAAGTTATAGTTTCCAAAATTCACGCCGCAAGAAAATTTTGAAAATAATTCCAAAGCGTGGGAATCTGAAGAAAAGTCTGACCCTCAGATGTTGAAAAATTTTGATAAATAATAGAAAAACTTATCGATACCAACTTTGATAATTATTTTTTAAATGTCTCTAAATATTTCAGATCCAGTGTAAATTCATACATACATAGATCAATCCATAAGTACAGATCCTTTAAAGAAGAGAAGGTAAAGAGTTAAGTAGACACACACCTACCTGTCACCGAAGGTTAAAATTGAGTCGTTGGGATTTTCCCATAAGTATAATAAGGTAATATGGCTAAACTTCGATTTCTTGAAACTGCATGCTTAACGTATATATATATATAAGTGCAGTAAACGTCTAGGTATGTACTGTGAATGGTACCACCAGTAAAGGGCTAATTGGCCCCAACGACAATATAATCGTACACATAGTTGTATTTTGGGATGGCTTCTGGCCACCTTTTCGATACCCGCAAAATCCCTGCGCAACTGTACAACCTATACGTATTTAGGTATGTACCTACCTACGTGCAAAAGGCACCCTGGAGTGCCGTTGCTGGTACCCCATTGTCTTCTCAACACTTCGGAAATCCCCCAAACAGTTTATAAAAGGACAGGACTTAAATACCAGACAGGGAATATCCCAATATCTTAGTTATAACAGGAACTCAATTTGGACTATGCGTCTGGTCGCTTCAGAACATGGACATAAATCCCATGCGTGATAAAATATCCATATGAAAACTTTCAAGAAAAATTTCAAATACGAGAAATACTCGGTTTTGTAAACCCATAGAATCGCATCACACAGTCTCGAAGCTAAAACGTGATGTAGAAGTAAACACAACCGCGCCGGCGGCGCTCGATATCGTCGCGACGCCGCAAAGGATCTATCCTACCTTTAGCAGAGTGTTCTAAAACCGATTTGCCACATTGTTTGATTCTCTGTCTTCAAACCGATAGAGCAAATGCTGTAATTTCTGTACTCTCACGTTCTCAAAACTGTACAAAAACTGCTATAACTCCTGAACAAATTATGCTACGATATTTTCTAAAACGGTATCTTAAAGCTCTTAAAAATTCTGACAAATAAATTATCAACAAATTTTCACCTATCTCAAACCGTTACGAAGTTATAACCGATTTAATATCCTAACCATAACCCTACAGCTTCCATCGATGTCTATCTCTGTATGAAGCGATAGCAGCCACGGAAGGCGTGGGTTGTTCGACTTTACGAGGCTCCACGGCTCAATGTATGGAACTGTTTGAGTGGGGATAACGATTTATGGAGGGGATAGCCTCTCCATGTATTTCGATTCAAAAGAGGGGGGCTATAATTAAACCGGGAGTAAAATCGCAGTTGAATTGTACGTGTTAGAGAGAGAGGAGAGAGAGTGATAGAAGGGAGAGAGGCTAGGTCGAATAAAGGTTGTCATGGTTACGGGGATAGGATCTGGCCAATAGTAAGGACTCTCTGTAGGCGTGGTTTCCTCATTGGCCAACGTTTTGATCATCGTATAGGCCGACTCCTGGACTTCGACTATCCTCTTCCTCTCACTCCAGTCTAAATATCCTTTTGCGATACTCTGGGGGTAGAGTTTCCTCCGCCTTAAACGGGACAGCCTAGCCTCTCTACTGCTCTGTTGCTGGTGGTGCTGATGTTGCTGCTGGCTGCTGGCTGGCTGGTTCGGCTGGTTGGGTGGATTTCTGATATTTCTCCTCGCTCCGGCTAAAGCCTAGACGGTACGGGACGGAACGGGAACAGAGACGGGAGACGAGAGACGGGAGACGGGAACGGGACGGACGGGACGGACGGGACGGACACAAACGTATCATGAAGGGGAGACCTGGGGTAGGGACGCAGGCTTGTAAACGAAACCAGTTTGCTATCTGATCCGACCGAAGCAACAGCCCCAAAAATTGGACTCTTTGGGTTTTTCACCCATTCGCGGTATCATATCAATATCGCGTTTTATCATCATCGTCTTCGACATCGACATCGTCCGCATATCATCACCGTCGCAATAATAATTAAAACAAAAAAAAAAAAAAAAACAGTTTATCGTTCACATATTCTAATAAACCAACATAAAAAAAAAAAACAAAAAAAAAAAAACCTTAAAGACAAAAATAAATAAAATTAAAAATAAATATATTAAAAAATTTCTACATGCAAATTCAGACACGATCTTAAAAAATTTGCAGAGAAAATAATTGCGAAATAAAGAAAAATCGAAAACAAAAAAACCTAAAATTAAAAATAAAAAAGGATCGATTTGAATTTTGGTTTTTTTTTTTTCATTGATTTTTTTTTTCAACAGTTTTCAATCAAGAAAAACGGATTTTTTTTTGTTATTCAACTTGAAATTGTCTGTGCGGATCTGATCGAACGGTGTGCCGAAGTGAAGTTTTTTTATTTCTCCATTTTTGGTTTCTTTTATTTCGTCATTTTCAAACTTCAGTGAGTGAATTTTTGAATTTGTTTTTTATTTCGTCAATCAGTTTTTGATACAAGAAATAGACGAAGAAATGTGAATCAACGATAATAATAAGAAGGATCGATTTTTGATTCGATTTTTGTTTCCGTTCTTTGTTTTTTTTTTTTTTTTTTTTTTTTTTATTGAAAATTTTTGCAAAGTGAACATATTTTTTTTTCTCCTTTTTTTGTTTTTTTTTTCAACGATATTGATAATAACAATAATAATGATAATGATAATGACGTACGTTCAATGAGATAAAGTATAATAAAATAAAACAAAAACGAAAAAAAAAAAAACGAAACCCTAATAAAATAATAAAATACAAATGCGAAATTCTAGAAGCAAGTTTAAAAAAAAGTATTATAGTGGATGGTGGCATATTCGGTCTATATTATTATTCGGAGATGCTGCTGCTTCAGCAATGATCTTAGTGATCGAGTGATTTCAACGCCGCTGCTGCTGCTGCTGCTGCTGCCGCTGCCGCCGCCGCTGCTGCTGCTATTTTATCAGCGGAAATTAATAAATTTAATAATAAATTAAACTAAAAATTCTTCAATATATATATATACATATAGATATACATATAAATATTAAACATATATTTAAAAAAAGAAAAAAGTAAATAAAGTGAAAGGTGAATAATTAACTGGCAATATGATAACGTACTAATTTTTTGTATATATATAATAAACGTAAATCCGTTCCGTACGGGTTCGATTTTTTTCAATTTTTATTCATAGTAAAATAAAAACACCGTGTATAAATATATAGGATCGAAAATCGGTAACAGATATCCGGCTATATCGCGAGAAACATCTCCGAGATCTACTTAAGCCGATAAAAAAATTGAATCGATTCGATTATTCGATTTAAAACAAGAAACGATTTTTGGAAAGCTTTTTTTTGTTTTTGTTTTGTGAAGTGGAAAGACTATTTTCCGACGGTGCGGTGGTTAAAGGACTTTCAAAAAATACACCGGGGAATCTTTGGAAAGCTTTTCTTTTATTCAGAATTAACACCAAAATCGATTCTGTTCACTTGTAAACGGTCCAAAACGATTTTCAAAAGCTTTTTACCAAATTCGAAAGGATTTAACGGCGGTTACTGTTCAAGAAGATGTTGAAAAACACCTTCAGGACTTTATAAGATCGTTTACTACTCGGAGGAATCCCGAAAAACTAGCTTGAATTCTACGAGCAAGTGCTTAAAACGATTTTCAAAAGCTTTTATCAACTTCGAGAGGGTTTTTTCAACGATTGTTCTTCGAGACAATGTGAAACAGAGCCTCAAGGAACTCCTAAAAACATTTCCCGCCAAACAGAACCCATAAAAATCGATTTAGTTCTCTGATAAACATCCTAAAACAGTTTTCAAAAGCTTTTGTGAGCTTGGAAAGAATTTTCCGACGGTTACTGTTGAAGAGGATGTTAAGAAGCAGCTTCAGGACTTCATGAGATCATTTCCAGCTCCGAAAAATCTGGAAAACTAGCCTTAATTCTCTGATCAAGTGCTTAAAACGATTTTCAAAAGCTTTCATCAACTTCGAGAGGATTTTTTCAACGGTTGTTCTCCGAGAGGATGTGAAACAGAGCTTCAAGGAACTCCTAAGAACATTTTCTGCCAAAAAGAATCCACAAAAATCGGTTCAGTTCTCCGATCAACATCCTAAAACGATTTTCAAAAGCTTTCATGAACTTGGAAAGGATTTTCCGACGGTTACTGTTGAAGAGGATGCTAAGAATCAGCTTCAGGACTTCATGAGATTGTTTCCCACTTAAAAGAACGCAAAAACCGAGCTTAAAAACTGTGTAAAAAGTTTTTGTAGAAGCTTTTCTAAGCTTGAAGATGTCATTTCGAGTATCACCATAGCAGAGTATACCGAAATAATTTCGTAAAGTATCTTCCTTATGAAAAAGTGATCCATGAATCGATCATCAGTCCCATGAGGAATCGTTTTTTGACCGTAAACCGAGCTTAAAAATTGTAAAATTGTATCCGTCGATGATAATAAAGCTTCTCGCCAAAATCCGGATGACAATAATCCCTGGATTAACACCGTGAAAAAATAATCGAAATGTCGGCCGTCGCTCCAGCTGGAACTGGAAGTACAGGAGCGACGAGTAACGGTCCCATAGTACCGGCGCCAGTATTCGCGTTGCCAACTCTGTCCTTTACAGTTGGTCAAGTGGCGACGGTTTGCGAAACCTTAGAGGAAAGTGGAGATATAGAAAGATTGGCAAGGTTTTTATGGAGTTTGCCAGTAGCTCACCCAAATATTCAAGAGCTAAACCAAAGCGAGGCGGTTCTGAGAGCTAGAGCGATAGTCGCTTACCATTCAGGCCACTTTCGCGAACTTTACGCAATACTTGAGAGGCATAAATTCACCAAAGATTCACATGGTAAACTTCAGGCCATGTGGTTAGAGGCGCACTATCAAGAGGCCGAGAAATTAAGAGGTAGACAACTTGGGCCAGTCGATAAGTACAGAGTTAGAAAGAAGTTTCCACTTCCGAGGACCATTTGGGATGGAGAACAGAAGACACACTGCTTCAAGGAACGGACAAGATCTTTACTCAGGGAATGGTACCTTCAGGATCCCTATCCTAACCCTTCGAAAAAACGGGAACTTGCCGCGGCGACGGGACTCACTCCTACCCAGGTTGGCAATTGGTTCAAAAATCGAAGACAGAGAGACAGGGCAGCCGCAGCGAAAAATCGGTAAGTAAATTCGATTATAATCTCTTCGGTTATCTTCTAAGTGGTTTGATTCACTAAAAAATTGTTCAGACAAAAAAGATGCACCTTTTTAAGACCTAAAACTTTTGTATGAAACATTTTGTTGACATACTTGAGGGTCTTGAGATAATCGGATAATTGAATCGTTCGAAAAATTTGAAAATACACTGCCAGTGACATGTGTTGATGAGTTTTCATCATCGATTTACACATTTTCGTTTATCCTCTAAAGGGTTCGATTCATTGAAAAATAGTTGAGACAAAATATACGCACCTTTTTAAGGGCTAAGACTTTTGTATAAGACATTTTGTCAAAAGACTTAAAGCTATTGAGATAATTGGAAAAATTATATCATTCGAAACATTTGAAAATACACACTGACATGCGTCGATGAGTTTTCACTAATCGATTTACACATTCTCGTTTATCTTCTGAAGGGTTCGATTTACTTAAAAATAGTTGATACAAAAAAGCTGCGTTTTTTTATGACCTAAAACTATTGTATCAAAAATTTTGTCGAGAGACTTAAGAATCTTGAGATAATCGCGAAATTGAATTGTTCAAAAAACTTGAACGTACTTAGTGACACGTATTGATGAGTTTTGATCACAGATTTATCTTCCAAGGGTACAGATTTACCGAAAAATAGTTGAGACAAAAAAGCCGCACCTATTCAAGAGCTAAAACTTTTGTATGAAACATTTTCCCTATAAACTTAAGGATCTCGAGATAATCTGTAAATTAAAACGTAACGAATCACAAAAGATTTAACACGTAAAAATTTTCGGGAAACAAAGTCACAGCGTATTTGAATCCCGTATTTTATTCAAACCCTGATAGTTTTCATATCAGAGTAATACCCGAAGAGTTAAAAACGGGATTATTAAGGCTTGGGTATAAACCCTCGGTGTTCAAAGACTGACCCTCGGGTTAATCTTTATAGAGAATTGATTAGTGGATGTAGCGTTTAGCGGTTAGCCATAAATTGTTGTGTTGGTTACGATTAGCTCGTGCAACAGTACCAAAATCACCAAACGAGGTGCCTTTGTCGCTTTTGCCTCTCCTTGCCTTGATGCTTTCGGGGTTCAGTAGAGAGTTTCGCTTGGTTTTCGAGGGACGACGACAATCTGCAAGAGGGTTCCGTAATTTCATTTCATCATAATGCCGCCGGGAGGCCCACGGCCCAGGCGAGGCTCGTCCCGCTCCCGTCGGGTTCACGATTTTCAAATTACCTAACCCCCAGCCATTCTCAAATATGATTTAAACAACGATTCTCTCTCTCTCTCTCTTTTTGCTGTAGTCTAGCTCTTGTTATTATTATTCCACTTCTAATTCTTCCTACATACATATTCGTATATACTGGACTGAAAACTGATAAGCATACACTCCTCTAATTCACCATAGAACATACATAAATTCACTTAAATTAAAGGAGCAGTTGGGGCCGTTAACACCTGAGCTAGTTAGCTAGTCGGCTAGGTATTCCCCAGGGTGAATCCCCCGCAATAAGGAAGGAAGGAACGGCATTAAAGAGCGGATAGCCCGTTGTGCGGTGGTATGGTTTCGGTAGATTACCACCTGTCGAGTGCCTGGTGGTAGTAGGTAGATAGGTAGGTAGGTAGGTACCCATAACCCACCGGTATATGCGTCTCGCTGGTGGTACAATTCACACAATTCATTCTACACCATAAATGTTTGGATATATATTTTCTATGTGTGTATGTGTTTTGTGGTTTATTGTTATATGGCCTTTTCGTATTTTGCCACGATGATTGCTAATGGGTATTAAACGGCCCAGTCTGCAGTCTCTGTGTGTATGACTTTATGAAAATTTTTCTATTTCTTTGAATAAGAAGAAGACTAGGATTTCGTCTAGGTAGCTAATATACCTGTTCGGGATTTCCCCAATCCCCCGCACTTCGTTTATATTATTGCGGGAATAAATCGTCGGACATTAATACTCTAACAGATTTACTGTTTAAAGTAATATCGGAAAAACCCGACATTGTATTGTATTCGCACGTTTTCTATTTAGGATTAATTCCTTGGAAGGGGAATCGCCGGATCTCATTTACGCAGACATATGTTTGGACTGAATTTATCGAACCACGGTTATCTTCTGAAGGGTTGAGTTTAGGGACAAATCGCTTAGACAACAAAGACGCTTCTTTTCAAGGGCTACAACATTTGTCTAAAGTACTTTGTCGAGAAACTTAAGAATCTCGAGATAATCGATAAATTATTCAATACTGTGCAACGCTTGATTACAGTTCATACATCGACACCAGATATATCCTCGATTTTCTTCCTTGGATTTGATCTGTCGAAAAAATTTCCTGAATATACAATCCGTGTCTTTTCGATAGCTCAAACTTTTGTATAGACTATTTTCCAATGTGTATAACGTATCGGTTTATAATCTTCGAATAACAAAATTTTTAGATCCTGTTGTCACCGTATGTAAGGCTTGTTTACTGTAGTTCTAACATTAAATCGTTCCGGAACATCCTGCAGTGTTATAGTGCAGTTAATCACTTCCTAGTATTGCTTACGATTAGTTAAGAAACACTGAGTTAATTTTGGTGTCTATACAAGAGCCATTAATGTATTGTTCAATTTCTAGCGTGGTTATAGTCTTGCGAAACTTGACGAATTATGGTTAAAAATACGACGCTCCGGGGTATAAGACAGGTAAATTTAGATTGAAATTGCCTCCTAGTAGTATATAAAACCAGAAAACAATCCCGGGATTTAGATAGGCCGAAGAAAAACTTGTTTATTTTTAATAGAAATGAAAAAAAAAGAAAAAAGAAAATCAACGATATTGATAAGGAACCTCGACCTCAACTCCGTCGGGGACTAACCCTGCGACTAAAACAAATCCATATACATCAAGAACTCGGGTTATGCTATTCTCTCCTCTCCTCTTTTCTATTCTATTCTCTTCTCTTCTCTTCGTTTCGTTTCGTTTCTCATCGCCTGGGTGAATTCATCGTATATTTTCGCGGTCCAGCGAGCGAGTTATTCAATATATATACAACCGAACCCAAAAAGCCCCCAAGCAATCTCTGAGAGCATGAAGCAACCACCACCATATACACAGAGATATGGAGAGAGCGTAGAGCAGAGCAAAGCAGAGGCTGAAGCTGAGCTGAGTGAGTTTGGAAGGGAGTACATATCCCCGATCCTCAACACAACTACCGACAACAACACACACAGGTCCTTAGGAGTTGATTCAGGATTGGTTCGAGTCTCTATTCGATCTCGAAGGGTTTTTATTTTATTTTATTTTTTTTTTTTTTTGCCCTGAGCTTGTGGCTTAGGCAAAAAACGAAGAAAATATACAATACACCATTTCCCTTAAGGTTTTATCAGATTTTTGATAAACTCCCAGGTGTATTAAACACCAAAAGTCCACTTCCAAAAATTCGAAGACTTTTTCTTCACACAAGTCCTAGATCTAGTCCATGCAGAGTAATTAGGCAACATCTGTTCACTTTGACAAATGACACGATCTCCTTTTCATTCTTTCCGTTAACTAATTCGTTAATTACCGCTATGGTCTTAAGTTTTTTTTTTTTTTTTGGCAATTTATGGATCTGTTAACATGAACTCCAACTTACAGTCATAAGTTGAATAAATCGTCTACGTTGTATAAACAAAGACTTAATGTTTCGCGACTACGACTCTGACTATTGACGTAAGTAATCCATCATAACACGTTGGTTGAACGCGTTGGGTTAGGACAGGTAACTATTAGTCCCTTCCATATTCTCGGTGAATCAATAATCCAAAAAAAGAAAAGATAAAGGTGAAAGAAAAATGAAGTAAAATAAGCCAAACCCTCCATCCCTCCCTCTCTTTCATACCTCAGTCGTGTATAACAGATCGAAAAATAATTAGCAACATAGTCTATTACCAGACGTACAAAATCCATACCCATAACACGAAGGGCAATCGAAAGCAACGTTCCACCACACGTTGAAATACAAACAAGTAATTGCTGCTTCTAGCTTAGCCGGAGTCGGAAGAACTCAGGATAGTTGGACAGGTGAAGTTTGTTGGTCAACAACAAAAAAAGGGGAAACCTACACACTCCTCCGTCGTCATTTGTTCCTTTTATTTATTTTTTTTCGATTTTTCTTAGATTCCTATAGTCTCTTGTGGACATTCTGCACATATCGTTGCATCTGTCACACGCAAACGTTACAGACTGTACACAGTATATTGAATACGCGGCTTTTTGTTTCACATATGACCAACACCAGCGGCAAACATCGAGCTTGTTTTCACGCCAACCCCACGGGGGTTCCCCACACGACACTGGTGTATAGATGGGGTGAAATATTAGGGGGTAGATATTGGACCACAAGCAACTAATTTGTCTCATATACTATATATATGGTCTGTGTATCGATTTGGTATGGTTTAGGAGTCTGGCCTCTGCGTGCGTTTAGCAATTCTATAAATGGAATGGGAATTCGACATCGATTCAATCCTCTGCTTTGTCTGTTTCTTTCCACATCATACTTTTTTTTTTTTTTTGGAATTGATGAAACTCGTTCAATGAAGAGAGTTAAGATGAGTTTCTTCAGTCCGTCTCTGATCTCTGGCCAGTCAGTCATTTCGAGTTTCCCCTTTTGTTTCTTGAGAATAAACGATTTTCGGGATCAGGACCCCTGGTCGATTGTTGGTCGAGGCGAGAGACGTAATAATCGCTGCTCATTAGCCGCGAGAAAGAGAGAAGAAACAACGGGGTATTATGATCAGTGAAAGAAATAAATAAAGAAAGATAGAAAATTAGAGATCTGGTAGGTAGGTAGGTAGGTATGCTCTTAAGCGCGAGAGACTGCAGGGTAAAACAAAGGGAAGATAAAGCCTCTACGAACAGCATAAATAGAGTGAAAAGATTCGAGGCGTTGAAAGGAGTACTCAGCGCATAAAAGGGGTCATAAGGTAACCGATACCTACCTTCCATCGACATTGTTCTTGGAATAGAATGAAATATCGTTCAGTCCACGGGCAGCCAGTCGAGCTTGTGGTATAAGGAAAGGCAGGAAAGGTACTAAAGGAAAGGAAAGGTCCCGTGACGCGTTAGGCGTTTTGCTTTAGTATATTAGAACCCTTTCATATTAATCACGCTCCGTCGCACGAGACCGCCGCAGTAGATCCACTAATCTTACCTCATACTACTACTCCAGCTTCGCTTTAAACTGGACAGGAGTTTGTCGATTAGTGAACAAAAATTTACAAACAGGAACCACACTCTTATTTGGGAGAAAGTTCAATATTGCATAGTCTCCAAAAGCCGGAAGACTGTTCACGAAAAGCGTTAACGACTTCTGTGTCGTCGAAAGAATTTTCCAAAAACAAGAAAATCATTTCCACTCACTCGAAGTTTATGTGATTTGTCTCGCAGGAGCTTCTCATGATCGAAATAACGTTCCCAGAACAAGAGAATTACTTGGTTAGACTAGAGATTCAGTCAATCCTCTTCATGGTAGCTTCTAAAAGTCGAAACCGAAAATTTCCAGAGAGGAGCAGGTTTTCCTCTTCACTGAAAGTCGAAAAAGTATGAAACTTTGAATAAACATCCGGAAATATGCTTCACACTCTACTTTAGGAGAAGGTGCAATCTTGTATGATCTCCAAAAACCGAAGAACTGTTCAGAAAAATCGGAAACGACTCCGGAAAAGTCTAAAAACCATTCAGAAATGAAGAAAATCACTTGGAGAGTTTGGAAATTCGTTCAATCTTTTTCACAGCGGTTTATAAAAATTCGTAAAAGTATCCTAAAGATTAAAAAACCGATTCGCCAATCCCGAGATCGACGCGATCCTCTCAGCAGTAAATTGCGAGTCGAGTATCATACGGAAACGGTCTAAATGGACAAAGAAACGTCCTCGAAGATCTGAAAAATGCATGATACTGTGCAGTTAGCCGTGATCCAATTACCCGTGAATTGCATTTCGAAGTAGTAATTGTCACGCGATAGGAATACACACTGAGAATATCATCTTTGCCAATGAAACGTGTGTGAGTAAAGATTGGCCATTGTACCAACCATCTCGTTATCTTTCCTCGTTAGCGATCCCCGGGCTCGCGCCGACCTGTTCAGCTCTCAGAATCTGACACTTGGCATTACCAGACTCACCGATGTGATGTGATGTGCAGCAGCAGCAGCAGCAGTCTCAGAGGCTTGCAACTTGCTAATTACTAATTGTATATAAGATTGAGACATTAGCGATGGACGTATCGATTTTTCACTGTTCACTCCTGCACTCTTCGAGTATAAGAGACCCGGTTTATTATTATCTAAGTATAAGTGAGTGCCCGTCCTTTCGGTTTGAGATTTACGACCTGGTATATAACCGTCCATAGTGAAACACCTCCGTTATAAACTATTTATTAGATCATTGGAAGCTTTTAGGTAATTACTGCCAGCCGTTCTTCTTCTTCTTCTTCTCCTCATCCAGCCACGTCTTTTCACTTTTTCTCTTCAGCTACTGCAGTCTCCTCTCTTTTACCTGTTATTCTATTCCACCAGGTAGGTTGGTGGGCATAGACACGTATGTGTGTATAATGCCATGGCCATCAGCACCTGTGATATAGGGTTCCAACTTCCAGCGAGTAAAACGAATAACGTGAACCTGAACGTTCCGAGATCATGCGGTATCTGGTTACTCAACTCGGGATTCAGCAGGGTACCTACCGATCCGATCCGATGGTGTTTTCCAAGGACTACCTCATAAAGGGATCTCTACCTCCACCTCCTCTCCATGGTCATGAGGGTGTATCAAATGTCCCATGCGGTTTCGTCTATGGTGTCCTTATTCCCCTGACCCCCAAGTCCCAGTTAAACTTCCCTTGTTTCATGGTTAATTAAACAACTGACAATCTGACCGCGCGCAGTGCAGCGGAGTCCAGTGCCAGTGCCAGTGGTGCAGTTGTGGAGGTGGTCCCCGATGTCTTCATAATAGAGTATGGTGTACGGGTTTCTTTATTTCTTTGTGTGGTATAGTAAACAGAGGAAAAATTTTTCTTCAACCGCGCATGAATGAAGATACCGTTCCACATTTTTTTTCCGTCTTTTCTTTTCTCTTTTTATTTTCTAGATCTATATCTTTTTAGAGATTCTTTACGGATAGAAGAAGGAGAATGAGAATGGAATGGCTGATGACAAGGAACCGAGCCACTGCAGTGCAACCATCCAACTGCAGTTTATCCCGATTTAACTAAACGATCAATTTCATCATGTGCGGGTATCCGGGGAAAATTCTTCACTGACCCATGATCCGTAGGGATTTTTTAATCCCTTTGTCTTTTTTCCACCACTACCACCATTTCTTTTTCTTATTTTGTTGCTTCTTCTTCTTCTTCTTCTTGTTCTTCTTGTCTCGAAGATGGTGTTTCATTTCGTGTCTTCTTAGACGGTCTTGATTCTCTAGATAGCAGCTACATATTCTTTTAGAGTCAGATAGAGAGAGGGAGAGAATGAAGAAGGATAGTCGTACGGATGGGCAGGTAACAAACGACCCAAAGGTGATTTAGCACATACTGACTAGAATGAGAGGATAGGGTGAGAGATTCGAGACCCAACGTCTCTGATGTTTTCTTTCGTCTAAAGGCGCACGTGATTGTTTTATAATTAAGCCGTTACCCGGTATGGAAGGCGGACCGATGATTAATTGTTTTCAAATTGAAAACCTATCTTCAACCCCTGAAAGCGTCTTAATTTCATGAGACGGATTTTTAGAAACATCACCTAGGATCATAAACACGGATCCAATACTATACGCTGCTCTTTCTCCTTCTTCGACTTCTTCGACATTGTCTTATTTTCGTCTTCTCCTTCCTACATCCATGGAGCTAGGTAATAAGCTCGATCGCTCTTTGGTAAGACACCGTAGATTGAAAACTCAACTCAACTCAACTAAGTCGCGCAATCATTACATGGCAGAATTTATAACTAGATGAACTAATCTGTATTGAATCTTAATCCACACACTCTGAACCAGTCTCAAGTATCCACTCTTCAGTCTTCAGTCTTCATCTTTTCATCTTCTATTTTTCGTAACGATCCGATCCGTATTCTCGCCTAAACGATCCCCTTCTCAAATTCTTCATTTACAAACAGACGACTCCTCTTCTCTCTTCTCTCTTCTTCTTCTTCTTCTCTCCTCATCTATTTAGTTCTGTAAACACGACGGCTTAACTTAGGGTGCTGTGCTTGCCCTCTCTAATTCTCTTCTCTTCTCTCCTCTACTATCTTTTTCTCTTTCTCTCTCTGAAAGGCAAACAGTTTAGCTGGAAACAATTGACTGCAGATTTGAGTGCCGGAACACAGAGAAAGAGAGGGAGAGAGAGAAACAACGATCAATTCGAAGGGAGAGACATGGAAGTGAACTATCGATTGATTTTGGTTCCGAACACGAAGAGTGATATCAGGAGGGTCAAATGTTTAAAAAAAATAATGTCCCGATGAAGAAAAAGAAGAAGATGAAGAAGAAGAAGAAGAGGCTTTTACATCAGATATCGTAAAAACAAAACATGGTATCGATTTGAGGAGAGGGAGAATGAACGAGTCTCGCATCCGCACGGAACCCCTGAAGAGAGTCTGTACCTACACCAGACTCACTTTGGGCGTATATCCCTAGGGAGTTTTATCGCCCATGGTGAAAAACAAGTGACACTTGAATTCGGCCCGGTTAGGTTCGAATCTCAAGTGTGTTTTGCTTCGCTGACTACTACAGTACTGCAGCAACACCCAACCCAACCCCCATTCAAGAGCACAGACGGTATTGGTCTTCCGGGGGGTAGGTCAAACAAAACATTATCGACTTAGACGATGGAACTTAACTCACACTCAACTCGACTCAACTGAACTCGACTCTTAGGGTATATGTACACACATGTGTTAGGGTATAGAGAGCGAAATTGGAAAAAGCGGAGTATTCAATTCCAGGTGTTAAAAAATTTATCCTACACTTCCGTACGGATTTGGGATACGGAATTAAACTCTTCTCTCTTCTCTTCATCATCACAGTGGAAGGATGTGTTTGTTTATTTTTTATTAATTTTTTTTGTTTTTTTTCGACGGATCTGAATACGGTTTTTTACATATTCTAACAACCGCTGAGGGTTCCGACCTCGTTTTTCTCTCTTCATAACCCCGGGGCGAATTAAATTTCAGATTTATCACGGTGAAAATTTTTTACAAATAGGAAAGACTGAGATAATAAATAAAAAAAAATAAATAAAAAAAGAGTGAGAGAGAGGGGGAAGGAGGAGAAGGAGGAAGAGTATTATAAATTATAATGTAATTCGGTACACACAGTGTATACGTGTCTTTACCACAACGTGATACCCTTCTCTTATATCGCGTGTCAATTAGCCACGCGGGGTATATACCAGCAGCACGCGCAAACGACATCAGGATGTGACCACAACCGACCACCTAGTATAATTCTGACCCAAAAAACAAAAAACCTGCCGTCTCTCTTTTTTGTTTTTTAACTCACGTAACTAAAAGAATTTTATTTATAATATTTCATTTTGATGACATATATGTATACATACATACATATATATGTATATAAATATAAAGTGTCATCGTATCAGGTATGAGCGATTGTCTCGTACAGTTTCCCTTTTATACCGGGTAACGAACGTCGTTAATACTATCGTACGTCATCCAGTAGCACAATAATACAATACAATGGGTTTCAGTCCGTCAGTAAATGTGTGAAAATGCACAAAAGACGAACGATTTTTCACACACACACACACACACACGCATACTTCTGTCTATAACAAATTACCACAGTGGTGAAAATCTCATTTGACAAAATAACGACGATACAATATGGCCGTCGGAGGTCTTTTGTTATCACCACCTAGTTATTTCGGGGTCTTATATCTAAGCCGTTTATTAGATTAGACCAGTTTTGCTTCTTTCCATATAAAGCTGGCTCGTGAACTTACATAAGAACAAATTACCTCATTAGTGAAAATCTTATTCGATAAATTAACTATGATTCAATATGGCGATTGGGGGTTTATTATTATCATCACCTCGTTACTTCGGAGTCTAATATCTCTGTTGTTTATTAAGTTAGATCAGTTTTGTTTGTTTCTATGTAAAGCTGGCTTGTGAAGTTAGATAATACTGTGCATACAATTTAAATTGAATCAGTATATGGTGTGTATGTATATACAAACAGGGTTAAAATTGTAGACATTGGTATAACTGACTGACTACATCGTTGATGGGGAAATGAAAAAAAAAAATAAATAAAAAATGATAATAAAATATATAAAAGAAACAATTGAAGCGCGTGCAAAGATCAAACAAGCAAGCAAACACGAACAAGTGACGGGTGTAGGAGGTTGAGGTGGAGGTGGAAAGAGAGGGAGAGAACCCCGCTGTAAAAACATAATATACCCCGTGTTGAGGGCAGTGCTTTGCCTACGGGATTACCATTTGGGTTTAATCCCTGCGAGCAGCAACGTTTTTCGTAGCTGGAAATACAAGGACCTAACCCCTAACCTAAAAATGTAGCTTTGTGTAGGAGTGTATAAGAGGATCACTTTAAAAGCTTTAAACGAGACTGAGGGGGAATCGGAATGGTCCGAACGGGGTGGCAAGGAGGGGTTTAGAACTCGATCACACGTGTTCTTCCATATGAAGAAAAAAAAATCCTTCGGCTTTCCCTAATGACGTTAAATAAAACGCTTAAAAAACATTATTTGTCAAAAATTGATCCAGACATATATTTATCAGAAAACAGGACGAGACCCCATAGCCACCACTTCACTGCCTACATAGTTTCAACCATCTCTCATAGTCCGTTTTTATAATTAATGTTAATGATATGCGATTCTATATGCTCGCGTTTTATGCTACGTCATCAAACAAATATGGCGTCTGAGAGTAGAAGAACCCTACTAAGGTTTTTTTTCTTTTTTCTTTTGTTATTCGTATTTTTTTTTTTTTTCTTTCATTTGTAATGAAAATGAAAAGACTAACACATCGTTACCGTAATTAGCATAACTGTGATCCTTCTTGGATATTTAATTTTTTACCTGTTTTAACTAATGATAAAATTCTTGTTATTTAGAAAACGCTTTTTCCTTGGGGCTCTTTTCTTTTCACCTCGAGTCTTTGACAAACGAGGAAGTAGTGAGTGAGTGAATGTGTCTCTGCTGCAACGCAATTCAAAGAATGATAATTTAAACGATGACTCTCTGCTTCTTCTTCTCCTTTTTCTTCATCTTCTTCTTCTTCTTCTTCTTTTTTTTCTTCTTCTTCTTCTCTCGGTATTCAATTACTAAATAATTGGCAGAGAGTAGGGTGTTAGTGACGAAAGAAAGAAATAAGGATGAAGATTATACTTAGGTATGGAACTTGGGGATTCATTCCATAACCAAGGTAGGTTTATGCACATTGAAATGGGAAGCAATGCCATGCAGTTGCGGTACTTCGTTTGACTGCTAGTCCTGTTGCACTCTTCAATCCTTTATTTTACTTCATTTCATCTTCTCTTCTCTTCTCTTCTCTTCTTCTCGATCATGTTAGTTTCGTTTCGTTTCAGTCTGTCCAAGTAGAGGAGTAGCGTGACTTATCTACCGCAAATTATAATCCAATTTGCGATTTACATCGTCGAGTTGTACCTTCAGTTGCAATGCTGTATACATACGTATGTATGTATGTATGTACATGCATATACATTTATACCTCGCGAACCGCCTCTGGGCTTATCTTGTCAACTTTTGGCGCTACCTATGCACACATTCGCAGTATGAAATGCACCTGCCAGCTGCTGCTGCTGCTGCTGCTGGTGCTGGTGCTGGTGCTGGTGCTTATGCCACTACTTTGCTTTCCACTATCTGGTTAGCAGCTTTAACGTACCGAAAGAAAAAAAAAAATTGCTACCATGAGGAAGGGACTCGTCATCAAACTCGGAATATTCAATTAAAGATACCCCAAATATCTGGAAGTCAGTTCTACATCATGGGATTGGAAGAACTTCATGAAGAGATATTTTCTAAAAAGTCTGAAGCTCAGGAAAATTTTCTTTGCTATCCAAAAACGAAGAAAATTGCTTGTCAATGTCCAAAAACTCAGTAAAAGTCATTCCCGAAATTTCTGAAGTCAGTTTCTAGTAACTAGAAGTCAGTTCCACATCATGGGATTGGAAGAGCTTCGTGAAGAGATATTTTCTAGAAAGCCTGAAGCTCGGGAGAATTCTCGTTGCTATCTGAAAACGAAGAAAATTGCTTGTCAATGTCCAAAAACTCAGTAAAAGTCATTCCTAAAATTCCTAACAGTTTCTAGTGCCTAGAAGTCATTTTCCCACTCCAACATGGAGAGAATCTTCTTTAAAAACCATATCGATGATAAAAACCGTAGAAGAGTGGTTTGAAAAACTCCCAGCGTCAAAATTCAGAGTTAATACTGATTTAGCCAAAGCTTCCCGCTCTTCACTCTGTCATACAAATTCATGTTTTCCCAAAGTTTAAACTTGAGAAATTGAATCCGACGATCAGCTAAAGTAGTTAGGAAGTTGATGTTAAAATTGCGAATGACTTGGCGCGTTAAAGCGTGGAATAAAAATACGGTAACCAGGTTCAGCGCGCGTGTTCCAGGTGTAGTTTCGCAAATAGCTTGTATAGTAGACCATATAGTATAAGGTAAAGTTGAGTGGTTAGAAAGAAGCCTGATTGTTTTTCTGATCACGATTGTGTGAGTGTGTGTATATGTCCAAAGTTGAATATGGTGAATAATGAACTTGACGAATAATGATCCCACTAAGAAACGCGTTGGTAATTCTTCCCTGGCTTTCCACTCCGTCCGTTAAATCAGAATGATGATTTTAATGGAATTTTTCCTCTTCCTCTTCCTCTTCGGCTTAAGCTTGAAGCTCATGCTTCCTCGTTCGCACAGTTTTGTTACCCGCTTATTTATCGCGTTAATGTTATACGTACTGTCTAACTAGCCTTGTCCAAACCTCGACATGTCAGTGTACAGACACAAGCACACTGCAGTACAGTTTAACAAATTGCTGTTACCACCATTGTGTTAAGGTTTCACCACCGAAGAGATCCGTTTGATAATAATTTGAACAACCAATTATGGGGACTTTCCGTCCATGTAACAATTTTCACAACTACACTACACACTTTGATAGATATACACGGTAAAAGCATAACACAATTATTTAAATTACCCACAACCACCATGCGGACAGTCTTCAAACACCACTTCTCATAGAAAATGCCATGTCAGTCTCGATGTCTATGATCATCCATTACTATCTTAAGACTTTAAGAAAGAGAAACTAAATTAACGCTATTCCATCACACTGTGTATTCTCTTCCATCGATTTCACGATTAGACTATCCACGTTGTGCACCAGAGGTATCATCATAAAAATACAAAATAAAATAAAAAGAACACCTCATTACACTGTGCACTTGTGTGTATGTTTCTGCAGTCTTCTATGTCGGAGTAGTAGGTTATAATTGTATGGGCGTCCCACAACGGCAGCAATAGCAGCAGGACTTCGCGTCACATCCGGTTCTCTGTATATATATATGTGTGTAAAAATGGCCGCCAGTCATTCCTCTTTTTTCTTTTTTTCTTTTTTTATGTGTAATTTGAGGGGAAAAACGACAGTTTCTGGCAACTAGATCTGACCGATTGATAATGTACTATACCCAACGCCTACAGCAAAGTGGTTTCGCATTTATAGTGGCTACTACCTGGCTCGCTTAGTAGGTACATGGTTATAATTTATTTACGTACAAGGTAACCCTAGCCTTGAATTTTCTCACTATTTATTCAAAATATTAACACAATCAAGAGAAGGAATTGGACAAAATGGTTGTAACACAAAATGGAGGATTCAGACTAGGCGGGTTTTCGAAATAGATAAACTGTACATCATTTTCAAAACATTTTCACGGTAATAAAACAGCCAAATTATCCACAGCTTTGAATATATCGAAAAGCAAACTGATCCTTTCAAATCCAAAACCTACCATTTTTATTTCAAAATTTGTTAGATCCTTTAAAGACGGTTTAATAGATGTGTAAATATCCGAAATCCATGCACGGATTCATCAGTAAATTAACTTAAAAATTTTTGACATTAAATTCCTGATGAATTAGTGCATGGATTTTCGATTAAATCACATCGTTCGATTCGTATTGTAAATAGTTACGAAATTATGAAATAAAAATGGAATGGTGCTATTTAAAAAAACAGTCAATCACAGCTTGATAACTGTAGAAAACGTACATTTGCGATCTAATAGTAATTGTTAAGCCGTAATAAGAGCGAACGATTTTAATTGTATATGAGTAGTTATAAAATTGCAGACTTGATTATATGTATATAAGTATGTATATGTATATGTGGATGAGGAATGAATTAAAAACTCATCTAATATTACGGTTTTATGATGATCCCAAAGTGCCTGGAGCACAGACTAGAGAGATGTGTATAGAATAAGAATAAGAAAAGGGAATAGAAGAAGTAAGAGGAGGAGAAATGGGAGTGGGTATATGAACAAAAACAGAATTTAAATTTGTTTTAGTATTGTGTTGTGTGATGTGATGTGGTGTGGTGAGTTACGTTAACGTTAGGTTCAGGAATGGAGTAAGAATGGAGTGTGGTATAATATTTTAAAACGTGAAATTAATCGTGCGATCGTATATAAGCGATAACTACGTAATTACAACACACAACATATACATAACCAACTACAGAACACAATACAATAAAGAACACAAGACACAACATTGAAACACACAGTGTGTATAATGTATATCTGCATGTATATAGTACGGTTTGTGGATATGTGTGTGTGTGAATATGTATATAAAACACCGTTCGTTCGCTATCTAATTCGTCGAGAGGGATATAGAAAAAGAGAGAAAGAGAGAGAGAGAGAAAAAAAGTTATATATATATATATATATATATATATATATATATATATATATATATATATATATATATATATATATATATATATATGTGTGTGTATGGGTTGTGCTTCGGGACACGACGAGGAAACCACCTTCTCTTCTCGGCTTTTTGTGTAAACGCGGAAGATAACATCAACCGACTAACGCGTTACACGCACATAGAAACACATTATACATATATAATATACATATATATGTATACACACCAGTCCCTCTTTCTACTTCTCATTCTTTTATAACCTAACTACTTACTTAGTTACTTACTTATAGGTACTTATGTACACGACAAAGTAATATTTCATTTCTGTTTATTTTCATTTTTGATTGTTCTCTTTTTCGGGGGGAAGGGGGGGTACAGAAAAGTTTTTTTCAAAATGTTTTTAGTGTAAAATTTTGCGATTTTGTGATATTCTCAAATTATATATACAGTTTTTCTTGTCAAATTTATGAATAACGATTTTTTTTCTTTTTTTCATTTTTTGACAATTTTTTGATAAAATTTGCTTTTTTTTTAATTGTCTTCTTTTCTTTTCTCAACAATATATGATTAAGGATGAATTTTTGAAGATTTTGAAATGTTTCTTCACGTCGCGAAGTGAGATCCTTTTCGGTTTTATTTGTTGTTTCTTTTTTGACAATTTTTCATATAAATTTCTCATTTTTTTTTTTTTTTGCGACGGGGGGGGGGGGATTTTGTTTTTCGAGAAAATATGATATATTCGTTTTAAATTTTTGAACAAGAATCCCAAGTGATACGAAAATGAAAAGAACACAAAAAAAGAAAAGTATTTTTCACACCGTGAAGCAAAATCGTTCTTTTTCGATTTTTAATTTTTATTGTTTATCAAATTCAATAACATTTTTACTCTTTACTAATTTTTCGTTTCAATTTTCTTTCAATATCGTACACCAATCCGAAATCAAAAAAAAAAAACAAAATCAAATCAAAATAAAAAAAAATAAAAAAAACAAATATGGATTAACTGAAGCGATACATAAAATTTTACCAACTATAACAGCTACCATCACCATCAAAATCTCGGGGTCTCTACGGGGTTTCAACAATAAATTGAGAGAAGGCGAGAGGTATAAGAGGATGAATCGTCATGGTTGTAGTCGTTGTTTCGCTTTATTGTTAAAACATAGCTTCGATTATTAAATTTAACACTCGAAGAACTTCATCCGTATATATCTACTCGATGTGACAAAGCCAAACTTGGCTCTCTACTATATATGTATACTCGATTCACATCACCATCACCATCACCATCAATTCGCCCTGTTTCTCACCAGTGTAGGGAATTATTCCCCTCTAGCTAGACTATATAGCTCTGTCTCTTGTCGCGATCTTTATCGTCGACAAGCGACAAAATTCTCAAGGGATTTCTCGATCCGACGACAATTCGCTAATAAATTTTCACTCTCGAAAAAACGAAACGAAAAACGATTTTTGTTTTTTATTTTATTTTTTTTTTTGTTTTTCTTCGTTAATTTTTGGTACGTAGGTACAAATGAAACTGAAAATTTATAAAGTTCAATTTTCAATATGATTTTATTTGTTTTTGCGTTTTCGCATTCCAAAAACAAACAAAAATCTTTGAATTCGACTAGATATGACAAAAAAAAAAAAAACCTCTGCTTTGGAATAAATTTTATTATTTTATTTGAAAAATGACGAAAGAAAAAAACAGAAAGTTTCTTTGAAACCAATTTTAAAAAAGAGATAGGAATTGTTCGTGATCTTTTTTTTTTCTTCTTCTTTATAATCCGATTGTAAAAAATTGTGTAAATTTCAAATTTTTTTAGTAAAAAATTTTTTCTTCTATATATTTTCACACACGATTCCAACAGTTTCTAAGATAATTTCGTACCGAGTTTATTTCCGACAAAAATTACAATAGATTTCGAAAACTTGAATTATTATTATTTATTGATTTTAAATTTATTTATTTTTTCTATTTTTTTTTTCTTTTTTTCATTCATTCCTTTTCTATAAAATTTTTGATTTTTTCAATACACCCACCCTGCCTATAATCCGTCTTCAAACATAACCGTCACTCTTGGTCAAATCGAACCTCTCTGAAAATTTTTTTGTGAATTCGTCGTATTACTGGACAAAGATCCTTCTTATATATATAAATGCCAATCCAGTTGAGGAAAAGTAAAGTAAAGTTAAGTTTAAGAAGTTTTTTTTTTCTTTTTTTATTTTTATTTATTTATTTATTGATTTATTTTTTTTTTTTTGAGGGAGTTTTCGAGTACACGATTTTTTTTTTTTTCCTTCCATTTTCTCCTTCTTTTTTTTCCCTTCTATACCCATAAAGGAGTGAGAAAAATCGAGATAGAAAGAGAGAGAATTAGAGTAGGAGAGCTGTTAAAATTGGAAAGGTCCTTCTAAGGTCAATTCTAGTTGTCGAGAGGCCATTCTTGACGGGAAATTGACCGAAATTGATTTACCGACTTCGCGGACGGAGAATTGTATAGAATTGCTGAAGCTGCAGGGCCCTCTCTACACGCCAAACTGCAGAGTTTATTTATTTTTTTATTTTTATTTTTATTTTTTATTTTTTATTTTTTACAATTTTATTCCATATTTTTTTTTCACTATTCAAGGATCGAAATTGATTCGGGATTCCCAAAGGAATACAGGATAATAAAAATATAGTCACGTTTTCGTCACCTAAAAAACTACCGAAAATACCTTGTGGAAATAATTTTTTTGAAAACGTTTTTTTTTTATGTTTTCTCTTTATTTTTTTTTTCTCAAAAATTAGAAAAAATGCGTTTTGTTTCTTTGTTTTTATTTTTAGATAACTTGAACAATTGATAAAAAAAACGAAAAAAAAATTCATCTTCTTTCGCTGTTTTTTTTTTTTTTTTTTGTTTTTCTTTTTCGTGTGTTTTCTTGAAGAGAGAAAATAGAAAAAATGTAAAAATTTTTACGACGCCGATCGTTTTTTAGGGACTAATTAAATAAAAAAATTGGAAGCGGGGGTCGAAAGAGGGGAGGGGGGAAGTTGAATCTGAAGGGGACGGTTTAACAAAGTGAAAAAATAATAACAAGGGATCGAGTCGAGACGTAAGGATAATATACATATTTCTATGTATAGTGTATATGTATATATATATATATATTCTGTGTTATATATACCGTAACGAAAAAATTATGAATTAGGAAGTCGGAAATCCTGCAAGCTATTTATTTTTTTTTTTGTTATCTTCTCTTCTCTTATTATTCTTTTTCTTTTTCGTTTTCGTTTTTTTTTTTTTCATTTCTGCTTCGGGGTTATTGCCGACGAGGGTTTTCTTATAAAAAAAAGAAAAAACGAACTCCACGAGAGAAAGACACAATTTTTTATTCGTTTAGCTAATTTTTAACCGTATTTCCACTCTCCAAATTCCTCCTCTACCGTATTTTTACCTTAATTTATTTTCTTCTTCTTCTTCTTCCTCTTCTTCTTCTCCGTTTTTCTTATTCTTATTTTGCCATTTAATTATCGTACCCACTTTAAACGATGGGTAGGTCCGACTAAGTTAATCAACCTTAACGCTCAAGACTCGATGCTGCTGCTACTGCTGTTTCTGCTTCTACTTCTGTAGCCATAATTAAATAAAAAGAGAAACAGAATTTACAGAAGTTAAAAAAAAAAAATGCAAAAAAAAGGCCAAAACAATTTTTTTTTTTTTGTTTTTATCAAATAATTTATCAACTAATTAAAAATCAGCAAGAATAATTAACAATATTATCTACTAATTAATTATTATCAATGAGACTATAAGGAGGATTTTTTTCACTGTTTTTTTTTTTTTCAAATTTTTTTCTACTTCAATTTTATTCATTTATTTCCATTTATTTAATTTTAATTTTTTTTTGCACACCCGTTATACCATATGTATATATATATATATATATATAAAGCATACAGACGCTCGCTGGGTGTAACGAAACACTGTCGCATTGCCCTGATCCTGATCCTGGTCCTGATCCTGGTCCTTGAATGAGATAGGATCTCTCGTGATCCTGCAGAGCACGCTATGTGCTAAATATATATATATATATATATATATATATATATGTACTATATGTATATATGTACGTCTGCTTAGGTATATAATGTACAAATACATAGGTGTACATACGTATAGATGTAGATACTGTACTGTTATTTTTTTTTAATAGTAGGTATATATATATATATATATATATATATATATATATATATATATATATATATATATATATATATATATATATATATATATGAGTATTAAATTACCATCCAGTATACATGTATAAACTATATAATATATGTATAGTATATGTGCATTGTAGGTATATACGTATAGAGGTATATATGTGTATATATATATTCGTTGATTCTTTGTCGAAAATTTTTTGGGAAGAAACAAAAGAAAAGAAAAAAAAAAGGAAACCAAAAATGTTAAGTAATCTTCTTTTTTCTAATTTTGAATTTCTATCTTCTTTTTTTTTAACCACGTTATACAGTGTTAATGATTTTTTATCTTTTTTTCAAAAATCCTCAATTTGGTTTAGAATTGTAAAGAATAAAAAAACAAACAAAAAAAATCAATTATACAAAAATTTGTTATCAAATTAAATTTATAGGAATAATTTTGGAGAAAATCGGTGGAAATATTAACGAAAAAAAAAAAAACAAAACAGAAATCTCATCAAATCAAATTGAAATTGACTTGACAGATTTTTATTTCCAAAAAATATACGACTCGTTGCTAAAATTTGAACAGCAACGATGTCTTTAACAAAGATATAGAATTAGAGAATTTGAGATCTCAGTAGGTAGACAGAAATACATAGAATATGATGGTGGGGATGAATGGGATGGGATGGGATGGGATGGATCAATTTGTCGCAGAGCATCAAAAGACCGACTGGATCAGGAGACGGCGATCATAATCGTAGACGTTATAGCCACGGGGTCAGGGGCGGATGATGGTGGTGGTGGTGGATATGGCGTGCGTATTCCCCGAGGGACTGACGTAACTAAAAATTTAAATTTAATGCAATTTCAAGCGATTACCCTTCCCTTCCCTTTTCCTCTTCTTCTTCCTCATCTTCCTACTCTTTCCTTCACTTCAACAGTCTGTGATACCATACCCTCGTCTTTCTTCAGCCTCTACAGGGTCTTGATTGGCTTACATTGTCGATGCTCAACTGTTTCATGCTCCACTGACCGACCGGGGGATATCATTCTGTGATAGGGGTACTATTTCATACCCTAAGGCCTAAATATACCCAATTTATCTATGCGCATGTATCGTATTATACATACATATATACTATATACAGTATTTAGAACAGATTCTACGATGCAGATGCAGATGATCATCTTTTAAAAGTAAGAATAAAGAAAGAAAATTCAAATAAAAATCACTATGGTGATGATTTTTTAGTTGAATTGTAATGTCAATCAATAGAATTGAAATTCAGTCATTTATTCAAATTATTACAATTTTATATTCATTTATTGGAATTATCAATTGCAATTCATTTCTATACTTCAATTTGATTTGATTAACGTGAAAGAGAAAAAATATCAAAATATATCAACTGTGAAGAAATTTTAGTTGAATTGTCTCGGTCTGCAAATTGTGCCAATCAACAGAATTGAAATTCATTCATTTTATCAAATTATTACGATTTTATCTCATGTTTTCTTTTTTATACAATTATTAATTACAATTCATTTGTCTAATTCAATTTAATTCGTCAGAATGAACATTAATTCAATTTGATTTGTACGAATTATTGTTAACTGTAAGAAAGAAAAATCAAATAATATCAACTGTGAAAAAATTTTAGTTGAATTGTCTCACTCTGTGATTTGTGCCAATTGGTCAAATTGAAATTCCATTCATTTGATCAAATTATTCCGATTTCATGTTCATTTTTTTTTTTTTAGAATTATCAATTGCAATTTATTTTCCTGCTTCATGAATTGATTTGACAGAATTAACACTAATTCAATTTGAATTGTTGAAATTATTATATCAACTATTATGTTAAGAATATAATTTTTAAAATAACTACCGCAAGAAATTTTCAGTCGAGTTGTCGGAGTCGAGAATTGAAACTCATCATCCAATTCGAAATATTAGGATTTTTTGTTATGTCTTTAAAATTGTCAATTCAAATTTATTCGTCTACTTAAAAAAGTTAATTTGCCAGAATCCTTAAATCCTTAGATTAAATTCAATTTGTAATAATGATAAAAATTACAAATCGATTCATTGAATTCAAGACTCAAAGTAAATTTCCCGAAATTAAGAACTGCAATTGATTTGTTTAAATAAATGAACTAAACTTGTCAAGTTAATTTGCCAAAATCATCACGATTTCAATTCAATTTGTTAGGATTATGAAAATTGCGATTCGATTAATTGAATCTAAGACCTAAGACTCGAAGTTCAATTTGCGACAATGATAAAAATTACAATTCGATATTTAAAATCCTTTCTTCGAAATTGCTTATCAAATTAAATTTCCAGGATCCTAATGATTTGAATAAAATTTGTAAAAATCCTAAAACTTACAATTCGATTAACTAATTTTGAAACATAACCCAAATTTTTGGAATCCTGTTATCAAAATTGTGATAAAAAATATGCAACTACTTATCAAGTTGATTTAGCAAAATCCTCACGATTGCAATTCAATTTATAAAAATGATAAAAATTAAAATTCAATATTCAAAATCCTTTCATCGGAATCGCTCATCAAGTTAAATTTCCAGGATCCTAATGATTTGAATAAAATCTGTAAAAATGATAAAAATTACAATTCGATTCACTCATTTTGAAACATAACCCAAATTTTTGGAATCCTTTTATCAAAATTGTGATAAATAAAAATGCAAACTAGAAATGAAAAATAATAAGAAGAAAAAATAAATGAATAAAACAAATGCTATAGAGAATTGAATAAAGTAATAATAAAAACCAAAAGGACAAATTTCGAGATTTCCCCTATGCTCTCCCTTACATTGTGTTTTCTTAAATTTCCTTATTGTATTTCGTTCTTTCTCAAACTGATCATAGTATCAGTGTTTCCCCTATTCCCTTGATCCTATACACTCGAAAATTCAACAATAAGGGTATAACCATCTCATAGGTATTTAGAAGGTAGTTTAGGGTATAGGTATATCATTATATAGGTAGATATGTATACATATGTATTCGAGCTAAAACCGAGCGGTGAAGCTGGAGAGTTTCTAGAGAGTAATTTTCTATAAACGAACCATTCTCTTTGGTGGATTGAAATCTTAAGCCCTATGGGGGTTTCGCGTTATTACTATACAGCTGAGGTAGAAAATGATCATACGCCAAAGCGTGGGTACTCTCCCTGTCTCTCTCTCTCTCTCTCTCTCTCTCTCTCTCAGTCTATATACATCTAACCCCGTACATATCCCCCTTAACCTCTCGTTGTTCCTTGATATAGTCGATTACCCCATATATTAGTAAAGAAAGTTAAATGAAATTAAATTAACCATATAAGTAAACCCCATGAGCCAAAAAGGAAATAGAAAAAAATTGTAATTTGACGAAAAAAATTTTCATTCATTTTTTATAAAATTATTTTGAAAATTTATGGGTTTTGGATTTCAGTAAAAATATTAATACACATTCCTGTGGATATAAAATTGTTGAAATTATCAAAAGTTAAGGGTTTTTTTTTCTTTCTTGTTGTTTTTTTTTTTGGTAAATGAAAACCAAAACGAATAACAATAAAAAAAAAATATATATATATGTGTAGAATGATGAGGCGACGGAGATGACGCGGAGGAGCAGAAGGCTTAAGGGGTAATTTGCAACGGCTTACGAAACGAAACCCCGGGCCAATTTGATATCGCGTTTGAAATCCAATACCCATGAACGATATTTCCTTTTTTTTTTATTTCCATTTTACGTTTCATTTTATTTAGTTTTTGATTTTTTTTTATTCAATTTTTAATTTCTTTTAAATATCTTAATTTTTATGCTTTTCATTTTTTCTTTTTTCTATCCTCAATTTTTGATTCTGATTTTTTGTTTCTTTTTCTTTTTCATCTTCTTCTTCTGTTCATTTTTCATTCTTTCTTTCTTCTCTTTCTCTGCAGAAGAGGGACCGAAGGAGAAGAGAAAAAACGTAGAAACTAACCAAAAAATGAACCAAAATTGAATAGAAAGATGAAAAAAAAAATAAAAAATTTTTATAATGTAACACGCGTGGGGTATATAGATATTATATATTATATATTAAATATTAAGTATAAACCATAAAACCTGAAGGAAGCTTGACGCTATGAAAGAACACGAGCTCCTGATCCTCCTTCTCCACTTTCACATCTTCGTCCTGCGAGGTATAGAATTTTTTTTACGCCCTGTCGCCCAGAATTTGGAGATGATGCAGATCAAAATTTTTCATCCTTTTTTTTTTCTTTTTGTCTTTTTCTTGGTCATTTTCGTTTTTCGTTTATTTCTTACTTTTTTTGTTTTTTTTTGTTTCTTCTTTTTGGTGGGTATAGCTAAATTCGGGTCAATTTACTGAAAGATGAGAAGCCAAAGCGCGGTGAACGGTAAAACCGCAAAAAAAATATATATATTTATATTCTATATACCCAATATTATATATAGTATAAAAAAATTATATAATACATAATACATAGTTTTCTTGAATATTTTGAATATTTATAAAACGTTTTTTTTTATAATTTGAGTACATAATTTAAATATCTTTGAAATATATAAATATAAAGTAAATAAAATATAATATAAAATAGTAGACCAAAAATTTCTGTATTTTGTGATTTTTTTTTATTTTTGAAATTTCAAGCTCTACATATTTTGTACGAAACTTTTTTCGAAATTTCTTACCGTTGCCAAGGTAATAGCGAAAAAATGAAAATTTCCGTCTTTTTTTATTCATAAATCAAGAAATTCGTTGTCACTTTGTAAATACTGAACGAAAATTAACTTCTGAGGATATTTTTCGACGCAGAATTTTTAACTCTACAACTTTTGTATAAAACTTTTTTCGAAATTCTTTATCATTTCCAAGAAAATATCGAAAAATGAAAATTTTTCCGTCTTTTTTCATCAATTTTCACGATTTCCCGCACATTTTTGATCCTGAAAATTTTCGTATAGTATTTTTGGATGTAAAACAAAAATAAAAATCAAGTTTGGAACTATTTCCAAATTTTCAAGGTTCAGACCTTGGTTTTTAGTGGATTATTAAATCGATTCGACTGTGTGTATATATATATATATATATATATATATATATATATATATATATATATATATATATATATATATATATATATATATATATATATATATATATATATATATATATATATATATATATATATATATATATATATATATATATATATATATATATATATATATATATATATATATATATATATATATATATATATATATATATATATATATATATATATATATATATATATATATATATATATATATATATATATATATATATATATATATATATATATATATATATATATATATATATATATATATATATATATATATAAACCTGTACATATATTCAAGAGTACTTGAAGAGGAGCCAACTTGCTCATAGAACCCCAACTCCTCCTTATCCTTCTTATTCTACACTTACTAAGTACCCCTAAGACCTAGTATCTAGTACCTTACAGTGTACCTCGAGTGCAAGTGACACTGCAAAGGGGGTACAGCCATAACAACGACCAACGTCAACTGCCAAGTGGCACGTGACCTAATCAAACGATTCATTCTCATTCTCATTCTCGTTCATTCAAGTATAATGATTACCTAATAATAATAATAATAATAATAATAATAATGATGATGATGATAATCAAAATAGAAATTTTTTGTACGTGGGGTGACAGTTTCCTCTATTTTTTTTTTTTTTTTTAATTTTATCTTTTTGTTTATTGGTCTGTTTTTCGATATATTTTTTTCGAAAATATTTCCTAGTTCGATTATTATATTACAAGTAATCAGTTAAAAGAAAAAAAAAAATTGAAAAAAAAAAAAAAAAAAAAAACTGAGACAGAGATAGATAGGAAAATAATATAAATATAGAGAAAGTGGAGTTTGTGGAGGAGAAAAACTAGCCGAGGATCTGTTAAGAGCCCTTTTAACTGTTTGCTAGCAAACATCCTCCTCATTCTTATTTTATTCTCCATCTTCTTTTTATTCTTCGTTTGTTTTCTCCTTTATTCTTCTATCTTTTTTCTTTTTCTTCGTTTTCACCATCAACTCAAATTCTCATGACAAACTAGGTAATATTATTATTATTATTTTTTTGTTTCAGTTAATTTCGTCCCATTTCGATTTTTCCTTTTTAATTAATTCAATTTCTTTTATTTTCAACTAAATTCATTTCGTTTTTATTTCTATAATATTTTCTTACTTTTCGGGATTTTTTTGTTGATTTTTTGTTTTTTTTTCTTCTTTAGTTTTCGAAAAAACGTTTTTCCAAATTTAAAGAGGATTACCAACGATTATACTTGTCTTTTTGTGCGTGTCCCCCTTTGCCCCTTGTCTTTTCCACGTCAGCCAAATGTTTCTTTCCTCCCCTGATCTGCCAATTTTCATGTACACAGTTTAGTATAATTTGAGTAATTATTATATACATGTATATATGTATAGGAGATCGTGTTGTACGTCAAATAAACCGTAAATAATAAGATAATTGATACTGAAAAAGGTAAAGTAGGAGTACCTATACATAACTATATACATATATACCTATATATATAGATTTTTGGGTAGGTAGGACTGTCTCTGTATCTGCTTCGGTCTCTAGAACTGCTTACATGTACATACATACATATATTTGTATAAGTGAGTCACACAAACCGCAAAATGTGTAAAAATAGTAAAAGAGGAAAATAGAAATACACGAAAAAAGAAAAAAAAAAAAAGAAAATTAGAACCGGGTATATATATATATATATATATATATATATATATATATATATATATATATATATATATATATATATATATATATATATATATATATATATATATATATATATATATATATATATAAATAATTTGTCAAAAATCAATGAACCGAATAAATATTTAATTATTATTATTATTATTATTATTATTATTATTATCATTACTATTATTAAAATTTCATACACGGTTCGTTGAAAAAAGGGATACTATTGTGCATGGTAACGAATTATTAAGGTATATACATATATAAGTAGGTAAAATATACTGACAAGGATCTTCTGACAAACAGGATTACAATTTACAGATTAAAACAAGGATTCTTCTAATTCTAATACTCTTCTCTTTTAAATATGTACACAAATATATATGTATATACCTTGTACATACCTATACCGATATCTATATGTATAAGTAAAGAGAGAGTAATTTTCTTCAATTATATCCTTAAATTGAAAAATTTTCTGTTTCTTCTTTCTATTTCATTTTTTTTTTCCTTTTTTTCTTTTTGAAACAAGAGGATTAGAGAATATATACATATACATATATATATATATATATATATATATATATATATATATATATATATATATATATATATATATATATATATATATATATATATATATGTGTATTATATATTTCTGTCTTTCTTAGTTTCTTTATTTCGTTTTTTGGTCTGTGTTTTTGTGTTTTTTTTTTTTTTTCTTCTTTTTTTTTATACGTGACAAACGTTTTCAATTCTTACTCGACATTTTTTTCCCACGACATAGAATTTTGGTGAAAAGTAAAAAGAATAAAAAAAATATATATATATATATATATATATATATATATATATATATATATATATATATATATATATATATATATATATATATATATATATATATATATATATATATAATAATAATAATGATAAGAAGAAGAAGCAGTAGTAGAGATCTCACGATGACGAGACGACACGCGAGTGTGAGACGGAGAGACGGAGAGACACAAAGCTTAGTAGAAAATCGAGAAATAAGGAAGGAAAGATAATAAAAAAAAACAAATAAAAAAAAAAATGAAAGAAAAAATAGAGAAGAATAGATGAAAAAAAAAATTAGAAAGAGAGACAGAGAGAGAGAGATGGATTTTGTGTGTCGACCCGTTCAAGGGACCTCGGCAAACACTTTAGCATCCCATTTCTCTATTTTCATCGTGAGCTGCTGCTGCTGCTGCTGCTGCTGCAGTTCTTTCTGTTTTAGTGTAGGTACACATATGTGGAAAAAAAAAACTTTGCCATCGTATATGTATAAAAAATAGAAAGACAAAAACAAAACAAAAACGAAAATCAAAAGAAAAAATTACGAGAAACAGATGAAAAAAAAAAAAAAATATCAAAAAATCGATAAAACGAAACAATTTTTGGTTATTTTATTTATTTTCATTTTTTTCTTTTGAACAAGAAAACGAAGAATTCAGCTCAATTACGGAAATTTTTTTGCGTCTGTTTTTTTAAACCGTTTATTTTTTTTTTTTTTTAATTCATTTTTTTTATATACATTTTTCAAAATTCCTCGAGTAATTTCATATCTCTCGTAAGAAAAAAGAAAACGTTGGTTTTATAATTTTTGGAAACAAATAAAAATCAGAATTAATACACTAAAAATCGAAATTTTTGCAAATTTATACATCAAAAAATTATAAAACGGAAAAAAAAATCACGTTTTTTTAGATAGCTTAAATTATTTAAAAAATATCTACATACATACATATATGTATACTCAAAACACTGCACTGCGATACGAACTGCAGTTACATACGACAGGATATAGAAAATTTTTGCAAATCATTGACTACCTGTTCGCAGTTATAATAAGTCACTTCGTTATATTTATAGTCACATTAACCCACCTTTCGTATCCAACGGTCGACACTTTTTGATGATTTTTTTTTTTTTCTTTTCGATTTTTGTGTTTTCTTTTTTCTTCCTACAGAATTATACAAAATTATTTAACAGGCTGCGCGAGTACTTTAATAATTCTGATGAAAAATATGTATACGAAAGAAAACAAACAAAAAAGGCAAAATTTTTTCCAGAACTATTGAGAATTACATTTTGAAAATCAAGAAATGGAAAGAAAAACAAAAAAAAAAAAAAAGAATAAATCAATTCATAAATAGGAAGGATAAAGAAAAAGAGAGAGATGGATGAGGGCTAAGTATTGGCTATAATGGAATTCAACTATTGTAACCATATGTACATACATACATACATACATACATATACAATGTATACATAATATGAGTAAGTGAAGTAGGAAGCGAAGGAATAAGAGCAGAGAGATCAGGATCAGGATCAGGATCAGGAGCAAGAGCAGGAGCAGTATCGTTTTAACGTCTCTATTAGCAGCTATTAAAAAGCGAACAGCGAAAAAAACATACGTATATATATACTATACCATATATAAGTATATAATGGGATATATATATATATATATATATATATATATATATATATATATATATATATATATATATATATATATATATATATATATATATATATATATATATATATATAAATCTCGCCCTTTTCTCTTCATTTCACAGTATGTATGTATACATATATACATATGGTAATACATATATACTCATATATATATACTAAATACTACTAATACTAATACTAATACACATACTGGAAAGTTTTTCGGCAGTTCATTGGGGTGGCAGTATCAAGTTACCTATTGTAAGCCTTGCACCGCGCGTATAGTTCAGTTTAAGTTCAGTTCAGTTCAGTTCAGTTCATTTCATTTCATTTTGGCTCTCAGCTCTCAAATATATATATATATATATATATATATATATATATATATATATATACTTTTTTTCTTTCTTTTATTTAACCCAACGATATATAGAAACTCTTCGACGTAGGTAAAATATACACAGACAACACATACCTATAATATACTGCATTATATACATATATATACATATATATATATATATATATATATATATATATATATATATATATATATATATATATATATATATATATATATATATATATATATATATATATATATATATATATATATATATATATATATATATATATATATATATATATATATATATATATATATGTAGGTATACATACATCGAGAGTAAAGAACAGAACGCCTATAGAAATTAGTGTAGTATGTGAATTTGGGATATAGGTATACATATTTAGGTAGGTACATGCATATAATATATATATATATATATATATATATATATATATATATATATATATATATATATATATATATATATATATATATATATATATATATATATATATATATATATATATATATATATATATATATATATATATATATGTATATATATATATATATTTAGGTATACATATTTAGGTAGGTACATGCATATAATATATATATATATATATATATATATATATATATATATATATATATATATATATATATATATATATATATATATATATATATATATACATCTATATACCTATATACACATATATACATTATAGATATTCCCATGTATTCGTATATTTCAATAATAGCTCGGTGTCTCGTGACACCGGGGGTAAAAGATTTTGTTAAAATGATATCCCCAGGAGTACACTATATGTATATATATCTATATGTATGTACATATATATGTATTATTTGATTCCCATCCCTTGTGCAGCGGGGGATAGATGAGATAGAGAGAGAGAGAGAGAGAGAGGGAAGAGAGAAGAGAGAAGAGAGAAGATAGATAAAGATAGAAAAAAAATCCAAAAACGAATAAAACTGAGAAATTCTGATTCTCTTATTGCGTTCATTGATTTTCATTTTTTTTTTTTTGTTTGGGGCGGTTGGGGGGGGGGGGGGGAGGGGGGATTTTTCAAATCTTGTTAATGGATTTTTTTTATGTTTTTCAACTTTTTTCCTATAGACTAACTATAACTCAGAATGTATCAGTATATCGGATCTTAACTCTCGAATTAATGTGAAAGAAGACAACGAACAGAGAAAAACTAACCGTTTTCAAAAATAGGAGAAAATAGAAAAAAAAATAAAAAAAAAGAAAAAAACTGGAAACTAAGAAATAGATAGAAAAAAAACGTTTTTACTCATCTCTTAACTTTCATGGGATTCGAGAATATATTGTAAATCTTTTCTATTTTCAATTTTCTGTCTAAAAATTTACAATTTTTTCATCAAATTTTCCAATCGTTTATCAAATTTTACAAATTTTCATCAAGCTATTCAATTTTTCATCCATTTTTTGTCCATCTTTCATCAAATTTTCACCATTTTTTCCTCGAACTTTTCAATTGTTTTTCATCAATTTCTTCAATCTTTCATAAAATTTTTCAATCTTCTATATATCAAAAATTTCCAATGTTTATATAGTTTATTTATTAATTTTTTGTCGTTTTCTTTTTTCCAGTTTTTTCCAATTATTCATTTTTATTTTTTATTCCATCTTCGTGTTGTTTTTTTTTTTTTTTTTTTCTTCAATTTTTTTCCTCTTTTTTTCGCATCTTTTGAAAAGATGATTGGTCATCGGTTATAAGCGTATAACGTACTGGGCCATTCCCGGTATTATACCTACAGACACACCCTAATGACCAACTCAGGACTGACGCTCCTAATTCATTCGGGCTTTACTTATATAGACTTCGGACTCGCTATATATCAGCTGACGCCTTTTAGCTACCGAAACTAATTCCATGCAAAGTCACCCAGACTCTGTAACTTCAAATTCTACAATTTGAACAAAACAAAATTTTTTTTGCAGTAAAATGAATAAAAATTCACGAACCTTTAGTGTCAAAAAAAAAAAATAAAAAAATAAAACGATCGAATTAAGAAAGAAAACAAAAAAAACTTGCAAAGTAAACACAAAAAAAAAAAAAAATGAAATTTGCAAAATTTGTTTCTATGATCAACAACAAAACAAAAATAGAATAAATTAGATTTTTGATTCTAAAATTTTATAAAATCGATAAAACAAGATTTTCAAAATTGAAAAATTCAAAATCCGTTCAGGGTCTGTACACAAAACATCGAAATTGGTTAACGATCTAAGAATAACTATTACAGTATCGAATCAGGGTTAGAAAATTGAATTTCCATCAATGGTTGTGTTGCTGTAGGGGGGATAGGGTATTTTAGGGTAAAGTGGTGAAAATTTTGCGGTTCTGATCGCGACGTCGACGTCGTTTTAACGCCGGGAACTGCCGGCGGATAGGAGAAGTAGAAGTTCACGGTTCAGATGTAACGACGTGTCGTCATGACGACCTGCTGCAGAGTAACTTGCGACTCAATTAGCAGCGAAAACACCCTATATATACTATACCCATGTACAATACCGTGTCCCGTTTATATACCATCGATCTTGGAGAGAGAGATAAATATGTAGACCCAGAAAGGGACGGAGAAAGTAAATCTAGTATCAAAACTTTTGAATATGAATATAAAAAAAAATGGAACGACTCGTCAATTTTCTAAATTTGAAAAAAAAAAAAAAAAATTGTTTTTTTCAGAATGCAGCAGCAATCTGGACCCGGAAGTGGATCTCAGAGAAGAGCGTTAAGCCCTGGACCTGGTGGCAGTGATTCGGAAGATTCTGATATTTCTTTAGGAGGAACGTCGCCTCCATCACCATCCTCGTCGCCACCACCAACGCATCAACCGTCGCCAGTACCTTTGGGCCCTTTGGGACCCCTGCCACCACCACCGATAAACTTTCGGTTTGATACTGCACAATCGCAATTTCGATTCGCACATGCACCGGCCTTCAAATTTCCACCTACTGGATTCAGGTTCGGACCACACAGCCCACAACATAATCATCCGAGTATAGGGAGCGGTGGGATCTTCAGACTTGCGGAAACTAGTCCCTTTCAAGCTGTTGGACCCAGGGGCGACCTCGGATCTAGGTACGGAAAGATATTTAACTTCCGGTTTAATCATCGATACAATTTTTAGTAATGATGGAAATTAGAGGGACTTTAAATCGCTGTAGATTCTCTATCGTTGATTGTATCGAAAAATTTTTCAAACAAAAAATATCGGGCTTGATATTTTCTACAACTTTTATTCGAAACATTTTTTGATGCAACAGACATGTGAGGAGATAACTTGAGCTGACTTAATTGATAGAATTTCATCAATCCAAAAGATACAATAGATTTTTTAAATGATCATAACTTCTATCCTAATGATCGCATTGAAAAACTTTCCAAACAAAAAATGTCGGTTTTGATATATTCTACAACTTTTATTCGAAACATTTTTTGATGCAAAAGACATGTGAGGAGATAACTTGAGCTGACTTAATTGATAGAATTTCATCAATCCAAAAGATACAATAGATTTTTTAAATGATCATAACTTCTATCCTAATGATCGCATTGAAAAACTTTCCAAACAAAAAATGTCGGTTTTGATATATTCTACAACTTTTATTCGAAACATTTTTTTATGCAACAAACATGTGAGGAGATAACTCAAGCTAACTCAATTGGTAGAATTTCATCAATCAAAAAGATACAATAGATTTTTTAAATGATTATAACTTCTGTCTAGATGATCGCATCGAAAAACTTTTGCAACAAAAAATGTCGGTTTTGATATATTCTACAACTTTTATTCGAAACATTTTTTGATGTAACAAATGAGCGAGAAGATAACTCTGAAAATGTGTTAAAATAAGACCGATAAATTTGTCAAATTCCAGACTTCCGGATCCGTTGGGTTTGCCACCACCTCGGCTCCACCCGCACGAAGGTCTTCTGCACCATCCCCACCCCCAGCATCATTTGACGGATGGAATATCGAGGTTATCTGAAGGTTCGCGTCTATCTGACGGCGGGGTGTCTCGTTTATCAGACAGTCTTTCAGAGGCCCACAGTCCCCCGTTGGTAGCAACGAATTTATCAGTAACCGGGCCTCTTAGAGTGGCGGTACCGAGTCCCCACACCCCGTCGTCGAGAGGCAGTCCACCTTCGGCCCAACAAACACCTCAAGGTCATCATCAAGGTCAGGGTTTAATCAGGATGGCTACACCGCCTCCAAATCCAAAACCACCACAAATACACAGACCATTTTCGCCCGCGTGATACACGACAAAAAAAGACTCTGTGTTAAGTAATAATAATAATAATAACAATAATAATAATAATAATAATAATAATAATAATAATAATAATAATAATAATAATAATAAGAATAATAATAATAATAATAATAAAGATATTAATAATATTAATAATAATAATAATAATAATATAATTTGAAAAAAGCCTATATAAGAAAAAAATAAGAGTTGAAAAAAAAAGAACAGAAAACAAAAAGTAGAAGAAGAAGAAGAAGAAGAAGAAGATGATGATGATGAGGTTATCTTAAAATTGTATTAATTAATAGACGTTCGTTGGGAAGAGAAAGAAAAAATTTGAGAAACTGGAAATAAAATGAAAAAAAAAAAAAAATTCAAAAAAGTAAAAAACAGAGAAAGAAAAAAAATGAAAAGTTTAAAACAGAAACGACAATTGCCGCAACGAAATTCGGTAATTTATTATATATGTATATGTATATCGGCAACTGCGTGACAAATTTTTTTTCTTTTATAATTTTTTTTTTCTTTTCGTTATCCTAATTGTTTCATGTTTTTTTGATTTTTTTTTGTTTTTTTGTTTTGTGTACAATATGCGTGTAATAACGAGACCCCGAAAAAAGTCGTCCCGATTATATTTAGCATCGAAAATGACTTGAAAGAATAGAAAGAAAGAAAAAAATATAAAAAAAATTGATAATACCCAAATTACAAAATCAAAGAAATTAAAATAAAGAAAAAAAACTCATACATAGGAAAGTTTCCCGTCCGCCCTACGAATAATTGAATATTTTGGAAAACGAGATATTCTTTTTTCATTTCTTTTTACTTTTTAATGATAATGATTATAGTCTAACAAGAAGAAGAAAGGAAAAAGCAAAAATCTTTAAATAACAACAACAAAAATCGTGTATATAGGTATATACACGTATCTGATGTATAGCAATTATTTAATCGGATGACTTTTTAGAGACTTTTTATGTAAATAGATGTAATGTGCATTCTATTATAAAATATTTGTTCAAATCGCGATTATAATATACTGTACCTATCTACCTACCCTATACACGTATACATACATATATACATTATCCATATACGAATAACATATGTGTATATACATATATATATATATATATATATATATATATATATATATATATATATATATATATATATATATAGATATATTGAAAAATAGTTATAGTATATTAAAAATTTTATTACCTATATCGTTATTTTTTTGTTTTTTTTTTTTTCTTTTACCTTTTACGTGAATGTAAAAAGAAAAAGAAATACTAATAATAATAATAATAATAATAATATAAGTATATCCAAATTCTGCTGCTTGTATCATTATTATCATTATTGTTATTATTACCATTATCATTATTATTATTATTATTATTACTATTATTAATATCGGTATTATTATTATTATTATTATTATTGATTGATTATTGATTAATGATTAATTATCGAGTATAAAGAGAGAGAGAGAAAGAGAGATACTGCAAGTGCAGGGTAAAGAGAATTTTTATTTTTTTTTGGTTCTTAGTAAAACAAAGAGCGAAAAAAATAAAAGAAATAAAAAAAAAGAAGATCAAAAAGAAGAAGAAGGTATTATATATGATATTATAAGATATAAAAAAAAAAGAAATTTTACTCTCATACCTTCCACCCCCTCCCCCCCCCCCCTGCCGCGATTTCTCGTAAGGAACGAACCTAAGAGAAAACAAAATAAAAAATAAAAATGGAATAAAAACCGCGAAAAAAGGCAAGAAATTGAAACAAAAGTAAAGAGAAAAAAAAAAAAAACACTTTTTTGTAGATAGTATCGATATAGTGAAGAATGATGAAAAATAAAAAAAATAAAAATAAACAAAAATGAAAATTCTTGTATTTAACCCGATTCTACATAATATAATAATTAATCAACTATTATATACATATACATATACATATACACACACACACATACACACATATATATATACATATATATACATATATATATATATATATATATATATATATATATATATATATATATATATATATATATATATATATATATATATATATATAAAATTGATAAACCACTGTCAATATTATTATCATTATTATTATTATTATTATTAATATTATTATTATCAATATCATTATTTACGCCTGTACATAAATTGCCGCGCAACAAATATATTATTAAAAAAGGATAAAAAATAAAAACAAAATGAAAAAAAAAGGAAAGAAATTTTTTTCATTATATCAATAATTTACAAAATATATGTGTATATATATATATATATATATATATATATATATATATATATGAAACGAAACTATACCTTTTTACTATCTATATCTACGTATGGACTATAATAAATAGCTCATAATCTATCTAATAATTTATACGAATAACTAATTTTTATTTTTTTTTGGTTTCAATTTTATTTAATTTTTTTTTTTTTTTTTTATGTTTATAAATTATGACAGGTTATATTAGAAAGTATATATACCTATTATAATATATACATAGTTAGAAACAAGATTTAATAAAACATTCACATACACATATATATAATATACGTATACGTGTATATATGTACTAGACTTTCCATATACGAAGTCAATCAGAGTATTAAAAAAAATTTCTTATTTTTAATTATTTATACTTATGAAAAAAAAACAAAAATTCCACGTTCATTTAGATCCCAAAATCATAATATTTTGTCATAATACAATTTGTGTGAATTTTTCTTCAATAATATAATGTGAAAAATCGCTCAAATTTGAAACAGCTGAAATTATTTAAAAAAAAATTAAATTAAATAAAAAAATTGGCTCGAAAAAAATTTAGACAACACTAACTGTAAATCGAAAATTGAGAATTACTGGAATCAAGGTTCGTCGTTTTGATGGGCGTGGGTGTAGTTGACAAAAAGGACCAATCGGAAAAGCCCGTTTGGTGTAACTGATCCCCATAGGTTTAGGACTCAGACCCCTTTACGAGAGGAAACATCGACCCATTGCTTTACAGGACCGAGTCGAATTCTATACATACACGTGTATATATATATACATAAATACATGCTAGAAGCTGCTACCACTACCGCGGCTACATAGGCTAACTCCTGCGCAAGTCCTGAATCTGAAGGAGTAGGTACGACATACCCTACCTTCTCTCGCTGACTCCACCCTGAACCGAAATAAACTGAACTGAACTGACTGGGTTTTATAGCTAGACTGTATACGTATTAAAAATACGACAATTAAGGAAGAGCGTATTTTTTTCTCCAAAAACGATGACGCAGGATTCAGCAACAAAAAAAAAATGAAAGTTCTGATTTTTTTTCTGACTATATTTGAAGCAGTAGATCGAGTACAAAAAATTAGTAATGAAATGTCGTATTCAAAAGGTATTGTACAATTTTTCGTGTCGTATTTTAAGATTTTCTTAACGTTTTTAAAACATATTTTCATATTATTCACTATTAGCTTTTTATATATCAAAATTCTGTGTCGTATTAGAAACGTATTTCAGTTTTCTATGTCGTATTTCAAATTCTATTCACGTATTTAATTTCTATTTTTTTTTTTTTGTTTTCTTTTCAATTCTGTGTCGTATTTAAAACATGAGTTAAAAAATTCACGTCGTATTTACGTCACGTTTCATATCCTCTGTCGTATTTTCAATCTCTCTTTTAAAATCTCCTATCACATTTAAAACGTATCATATATTAATCTCGTATCTTTACTCAAAAAACAAAAAAACTATTTATAATACTTCGTTTGCATGTCGTATCCAAAAACTCTTGCACCGAATTAAGATCTAATATCACAATTACAATCGTCGTATCAACCTCAATATTTCCCCAAACTGAAAGTAAAAAAAAAAAAACAAAAGAAACACTACAACCTCGCTCAAGTCTCAATATATAGACGATCACATGTTATAATCTGTAGGTTGATCAGAGGCTTGTTCAATCGTCTGTTTTAAATATATAAAAGGATAACCCAAAAAGTCGATCATGTTATACATACCTAGATGTTGAACTAGCTGAAAGATCTTTACTCTTTTTTTTATTTCTCTATTTCTTTACTCGAATAACCCGACAGCACGCTTCGGACTTGTCTCTCCTATCGCTCTCGCTCTCTTCATAGTGTTTTGACAGTTGCTGGTCCGACACCTCGGCCACATTCATTAAATAGAAAGCGGTTCTCCCACTGGGGATCGAATGAATCATAAATTTCAATCTCTGGTCTACGACTGACTGACTCAATGAATTACTGAATAAACCAACTGCTGCATTGAATAAGACCTTTATACGACTTCCAGAACTCAAATTTCGTGTCGTATTCCAAGTAAAATATCTTACTTCATGGCGTATTCGAGATTTTTTTTGACTGGTTTTGGGTTCAAAATTTACTCAAAATCTTCTGTCGTATTTGTGCAATTTTTCTTGGATTTTCAATGTCGTATTAAAAACGTCTTAAATACGTTTTGTCGTATCTCAGACTTATTATTGGAACGATGTATGTCGTATTTGAGATGTTTTTCAGACGCTGTGGTGTGTTTAAAAATATTTTGAGGCCTTGTGGTGGGGTTAAGAAGTCTTTGGCTTTGATACGGACTTTTCATTGACTTAGGGGACTGCTGTATGACTTACGGTTTTATTTAATCTTTAAAATACGACAGTTGACTATCTTAAATTGTGTTTAAAGAAGATGACGTCATTTCGGTCACTAAAAATTGTTGATACGATGACAAGCAGTCCAATAATTGGCGTATTATTGTTTGAGGAGTCTTTTTCACTACTTGCGAGTTTAATTAGCTTATAAAATACGACGATTGACAATCTAAAATATTATTGAAAGAAGATAACGTCGTTCTTGTGACTAAATTCTAATGATACGACCTTAATTAGTCCAATAATTGCTCAATAAAATTACCCCAATGTTAATACGACTAATTATTATTGTTTGAGAAGCCGCCAATACAACTTCCGAGTTCGGTTAGTCTTGAAAATACGACAATTGACAATTGTAAATATCGTTGTAAGAACATAACGTCATTTTTTTGCCTGACAACTGTTGATACGACGGCAAGCAGCCCAATAATTGCTTTAAAAAATTACGAGACCGTGATACGACTGACTATTATTGTTTCATAAGCCTTCCATACGACTTCCGAGTTCAATTAATATACAAAATACGAAAATTGACTATCTTAAATATCGTTAAAAGGAGATGACGTCCTTTTAGTGGCTAAAGACTGTTAATACGACCCCAAAAAGCCCAATAATTAGGGAAAAAAAATTACGTTCACTTATAAAATCCGTATAATTCGACAGATTGAGAGCCTCGGGGACGACGGTACGTCCACAGCTGTTGGGATTTAGATATTTAGGATAATGCGGTCGCAGTGCGGTACCTACGCGCAGGAGCTATAAGGATCCCTCCTTCCTTGGCTTGCATGAACCAAATAATGCCAGCCAGTCCTAGTCGGCAAGAGAGAAAGAGAAAGAGAAAGAGAGAGAGAGGAAGAGAGATGAGAAGAGGGAGTTGTTACGAAGTAACTATTCCTCTCATATTATAGACTCTCTAGTGGTTATTTGTAGACAGATTCGACACCCTAACAATACACCGTGAAAATCATAATGGGGATCCATCCTATCCTCATGCCCACAAGTTTTGGGACCCCTGCCTCTGCTTATGCCTCTGCCCTGCCTCTCTTTATGTATAAAACTCCATATACCATATATACCGTGCAGATATAAGATTATTATTTGTCACAGAAACTATACCTACTGCTGCTGCTGATTCTCAGGTATTTGTTGTCGGTTTTTAACGTCAATGGAGGATAGAGAGAGGTGTGAAGAAGCGATGCTTACTGTTCCATGCCCCTTATATACCTCACTTTTCCTTTCCATTCCATTCGACCACTAAATCTTTATGAAAATCGGTTTTCTACACCCTAAATCCATTGTCCATGATCCTTTTTACTTTACTTATACATTTTTTTTTTTCGCTTTTGCTATTTTGTACTTTTTCAATTTTTCTGTACACAAGGAGCGAGCTGGAATTGTATATACTTATGTTAAAACTCACACTGCCCTCTTGGGTGCTCAAGAACCTGGCACTAAATTCAACCTCAAGGGAACAACTGTCTAGTTTCTTTTTAATTTTCATCACCTACGGTGATGAAAGAAAAGTATTGGTTCTGGTCAAAAAGTGACTTTTGTTAATTTCAACGAATCTTCATGTTTTTGACCCTCTAGACTCCGAAAAACAGGTTTTTTGAAAAATGTCGGTCTGTCTGTCGGCCTGTTCGACAAACTCACGCGGTGATCTCGGAAACGGCTCGATGAAGAAATCTAAAATTCACAGGACTTTACAACCAAATGATGGGCATGAAAAATTGCCATGTCTGGTTTAATTTGAACTTCCGGTTCTACCGGAAATGAATCAATTTTCGCTGTTTTACTGACAAACCTAAACTTTTTTCTCTGTATTACCTTTCTAAATGAAAGAATATATTCTTCCGAGTTGAGAATCTCATATATATAGGGAATTCCTTGCCAATGACACCAAAAAAATTGTAAATATACCCAGATCGAATCAGAATGAATGCACTGTATAAAATTATTGTTTGTCAATATATAGGGCGATCCTTGCCAATGACAAGAAGAAATTGTAAGTGTACCCAAATCGAATTGGGATTAAACGCACTGTATGAAATTGTTGTTTGTCAATATATAGGGCAATTTTTTATGTGAAATTTTCGATATTAATCTTTTTTTTAGGTTTTTCATTACATCTTTATACTTTTTCTTCCTCTGACAAACCCATCCTTTTTTTCCTTTTTGATGAAAAGTACTCCGAAAAACTGTTTTTACGGCTTGTCTTTTTTTATTTTCCTTTACTTTTTTGCCATATGAAATTTGGACCAAATTAAGAAGAAAAAGAAGAAGAAGAAGAAGAAGAAGCAAAAGAGGAGGCTGTATGCATATATAATAGATCTTGAAGGATTATTTTCGAGCCATTTAAGAAGTTAAGTAATGCACTTATATAATTCTTATAATATTAATAGATGATCGCGTGTCTCTTAATAATTAGTACATATATGTATATACTATATATGTATATAAAATACTATTATGTATAATTATTTATCAGGCAAGCAGATGGAACTACTTTGAAGTATCACCGCGCTACTTATATGTATGTATGTACATATGTATACATACTTTACTGTAATATACGATATACATCAGTGTAATATATACATATATATACCCCTAAACCTTTACATACATAATAATACAGTCTGGATTATATATATACCATCTGAGTATATCGAATTAAATTTTTGGATCGGGTTACCCCCCTGTCAAATACGTGTGTACATATATACTAGTATATATATATATATATATATATATATATATATATATATATATATATATATATATATATATATATATATATATATATATATATATATATATATATATATATATATATATATATATATATATATATATATATATATATATATATATATATATATTTATAGATATATATATATATGTATATATATAAATATATATACTATCCCAAATTCATTTTCGTAGTACTTATACTCAGATTTTTTCGAAACGATGTTAAAAGACAGATGTAAAAAAAAAATAATTCTCTAGTATCAAAAAATCAAATTTTATGTGTATTTAGAGACGTTTTTTAATCATGGGAGCATCGAAATTCGAATATTCCCAATTAAGGACCACCCTAGTATATATATATATATATATATATATATATATATATATATATATATATATATATATATATATATATATATATATATATATATATATATATATATATATATATATATATACCCATATATTATACAGTATATAAGGTATACATATATATTATGTACTGAATTTAGTTCGCACGGCGTTAATTACGGGTTAGATATAACCGCGTGGCCATTCCACCCATTGCGATTTAGACGTAGGGTTGGTTTTTGACAATACCGACTAATACTATACCTTATATATACCCTGACTATATAATACACAATGTATTATAATATTATATAAGTATATACCCTGCACGTCTGTATGTAACATACATATAATATAGTCCTTCAGTTAAATCGGAGATCGTCATCAGATTTCTCTGTCAGAGGGTTGTACATAAATTTCTATGTACTACGTACATACACATACCCGGTACTATTTTTGATTTCTTTTTCTTTTGGGAGAGGAAAGAGGGAGGGAGGCTGCTACACGCGTATTACAACTACATATCATATACGGTAAGTAAATTCTATCCCCAAATATATATGTATGTATCTTTATTTATATTATACAAGTGTAATTATTCTTAACAGAATATCTCTTTATCAAAAAAAAAGATGTTTTTTTTTTACCTCAAATACATTTTTTTTTAAGAATTAAAGCAGCACTTTAACTCTGGGGGATGAATAGTAAATTTTTTAAATGGTTGTGTCTTGCATGTATTTTGGAGCTCGGAATGTCTTCTTCAAAATTTATGAAACGAATGTCAGTTATCGTGTCTCGTTTCAGAGGAGCATTACTTTAAGAAACGGGCAGTACGTAAATTATCTATTTATTGTAAAGCTTAATGAATTTCACGGGATACAGACATTTTTTTTAATTTTTTTTTCGAAAATTGAACTTGAAAGTTAGGAAATTTTCTCACCTTTAAACTGAGTTTCTTGCCGTCTCTCTAATAATTGCTCTCGCTGAGATAGGCACGTTTTAAACAAAAGACTGCGAAAAATCTTTCAATTGCAAAATTTTGAAAATTATAAAAGGATTAGTTCAATGGCAATACTTTTCAGAGGATGAAATCCCATTTAAAAAAATACGCAGAAAATTGCTTTACGATAATTCGGTCATAAGTTATGGCAGATTGAAGATTTTTCCAATTGTATTCTTCAAACTTACGTAACAATCTCTAAAAAAAAGTTTCTCAAAACTGACGGATTTTTAACTAAGATGGTTGTTGCGAAATGCTGATACAAAAAATCTTTTTCAAACACTAATATAGCTAAAACCAACATGGAAAGCAATTGATTAAAAAAGGGAATCTAAAACTTATTTTTATTTTACCTCAAAAACGACTCTCTGATGTCGTTTTGTACTTAAACAGTCTTATTCCATACATTTTCCCATATTCTATTTCATCCCTGAAAATATATCTACCCAGTACACCGAAATCTGTTCAGCTAACAGCAGTAGAAAATAGAAACATATGGAATAAGGGATATATCCGATAAGGTCACATGTACATATGTACATAGATATGTGGCTGTTATACATATACAGGACTACTACTAGGACTAGTCTCCCATTCCTTTCCTTCCCTTTCTTCTTCTCTCTTTCTATTTCTCTTCTTTATTTCTATATACCCCAACGTGATGATCATCATCATGTATGTGTAGTTAGTAAATGGGGGTTCATGGCGTTAGTGGATACTGCTCTCTCTGCCCCATTGGCAAAACATAAACCCTGTGGTGCTAAGCGGCTTATAGGGCTAGGAAGGCCAGTGACGCCTGACATATCTACCTCCATGACAAACCCCCATGTATATAGTACGTGTATGAATGTGTTTGTGTTTGGATGTATGTGTGGAGATGTGCGTACCCTGACCAGGACCCTATGGGTTGCTGATGCTGATGCTGATCCTTCGTTATTCATAAATACACTATACTAACTTATTTATACAACCGTATGAAACTCGTTTGAAAATAGTTAGAAGGAATAGTTAGGCTTTAGAATATACTTAAAACCATAAAATCAAAATGTAGTAGTACTCGATGTCAGTTTTTTGATGATATCTCGGTAACCGTTATCGATATCAATTCAAAAGTTATTATCAAAAATAAAGCCCGTTGAATTTTCTATAAAAAACGTGTAATACATTTATCCTGTATCTTTATTGGTTCTCCTGTAATTTGAGGCGGAATTAAATTTTATAAAAGATCCTTGAATAAGTATGACAATTAGTTCCGAACTCCGTGTTAGAATACAGCTAAACCAATCAAGATACAGGAAAAATGTATTCTACCTTTTTCATTGGGAATTTAACAAACTTCATTTTTTATATTCACCTTCAACTCCGTGTAACCAACGTCTATCGAGATATCAGTAAAAGACTGACTTAGTACACAATTTTCCCAACATGGACTTAGAAATTAAATTCGACTGACAATCGTACACATCCCATAATTTCCTGAGTTTCTTTATATTAAAATATTCTCTTCCCTCTGTTGTTGTTACTACTTCACCGCTGAATGCAACCCATGGTAAAAGTGACGTGAATCTAGATCCTGGATCCTCGATTCGTTGGATCTGGTTGTGGATGTAGAAGAATTACTTTGCTAAGCAGTAACGGCAGCTTTGGATTATGGGGTGAAATGTTATTATTGCAAGGGGTAGTAGGCGAGAAAGCGGCCCTATTTATCCACTACACCATCACCACCACTACTAGTCGAATAACTTAAAGCCCTAAGTAGCTAGCGGTGGGTTAAGTGTGTTATTTAAGCCACCTAGATGAGCATACCTCATCTCCTTCTCCCTTAAACAACTGAACACTCTGCTTTAAACAATCCAAAAGAAAAGAAGTATTAAACAAAATTTGACAAAATTCTAATCATTTCGACGAAGTTTTATCCCACTGAAATCGATCAGGATAAAAAAAAGGTCTCACAATTTCTTATCTCTTCTTATTTTTTTTTTTGATCAGAAATCGACTGGAAGTCAACGAGCAGAAATTTCCATCTCTCGCTCTTGAATCAACGATCCATACCACTACGAGCTGCTGTTCTCTTAGCCAGAGAGTATTACTGATCGTGAGACCAGTTGAGTAACCGGCTTTTGAAGCTTTGAGGGTGAGAAAGCTCATTAACGCCAGTAGCTCCAGTACCACCTCCTCATCCTCCACCTTTTCTCTCTGCATGTTCCTCCTCAAATTGCGTCACTAACACTGTTCGATATTTTCAACACTTGATATCCGCCTTTTAATAATCCGAAAAAGAAATTTTCGGAACAAGGAATCGACGGAATGTTCCTCAATTTATTTTTTGGTCTTCCCTTTCTCCCTTACAGTGACAAATTTTTGCCTTTCTTTTCATATTTTTCAACGAAGAATATAGAATCTGGTGAACGGGGTCTATAACGTTTCATTTTGCACTTCCCAACGGGGTATATATCAACGTTGGAAAATATAAAGGGCGTGGTTTTACCGCGGTATTCGTGGATTGGTGCGATGCTATGGTATACCCGGGTCGATACCTAACCCTGCAACACCTATAGCTACACAATTCACCCATCTATCCACCGTAATATCCACATATACAAGTATATATGTACATACATACAAACCTTGGTACAGTGCTCCGGATCCGATTGATGGATTTACCTTTTATACATACTCGTATGATGGGTGTGATGATCGATGTCGAATTAACACGAATCGTCACGCCGTGATTGCCGCGACTGATACGTATCAAAGTTCAAGAAAATACTGTTTGTGTTTTATTTTTATACTCTTTTTGTTGATTTCAGAATTCAGGATCCATTCATCAGGCTTTTGTTGGATTCTTAAACCTCTCAAAGAACAAAGTGAAAAAAAGAAATGACGGTTTTAATTACTGTGAGACTGTTTTGTGGACTGAAATACTGACTAGTGGTCTGTGCAAGACAGTTTTCTGGACTTCAGAAACGACTGATCGTCTAAAAAAACTAATTTTGAAAGACTATGCCACTAGGATTTTATGGGATGATGGAGAAACTCGTTCGATTTTAGACAGATATGAAATCAGTTAGCGGAAACGATGTGAGGAATCTATGGAATGATGATGGAATGAACGAAATCTGAAAGGGTTACTTGAAATTCGCAAAATCCTGAAAGGAAACTGATGAAATCTAGTGGGCAAGTTTGATTTAAGTCAATGAATTTGCTTTTAAAGTTGATGAAAAGGTTTTCTACTGATACCACGATGTTTTGACTTGTCCAAATGGCGTTTATGTAACTTTTCTGTTCCACCCAGTATATATGAATGAAGAGATGATAGGTTGTTTAAAAGGTTGAAGTGACCCTGCGTAAAGAATAAGAATAAGACTAAGAATTTGTGGATCTATACATGACATCACCTCATTACCGAACCGAAAGAGAGCCGCACACAAGGCGAGGCACGGCACGGCAAGGCAAGGCAAGGCAAGTCAACGTTGCGATCCTCATAGTTTATAGCTGAGAGACAAAAGAAGATTCCCGACTGACGAATTAACGAATGAGGCGGATTGACCCCGTCGGCATAACCCGGGTCCATTCCATTCGTCGAGTGGTAGGTATATATAAGAATGAAATTGAAGGATGTGAAGTATAAGTAGGCGAAGGAGTAAAAAGACTTTACCGAGGAAGAAGTAGAATAATAAAAAGAAAATTAATAAGAAAAGGAAGAAGCAGAATCAGAAGAAGAGGAGAGTAGCAGGGCGGACGTGAGCTGTGGAGATCGGGTTACCCAGCATCCACCACTTCTCTGACGAATTACTCCATCAGTCCTTTAGGGAGTCTGTTATACTGAAGCAGTGATTCTCCGTTTTGATCACCGGGAATTTAAACGGGGAGTGGTTACTGACTAACAAAATGGCGATCTTGAATGAGAACCCGTTAAGCTCTGATCAGGATCACCGGAGACGTCAGTCATTCTTTTGTTCTCTGATACTGGCTTTCCGTAATGGGCCACACCATATTATAGCATCGAGGGCTAGCTGCTACAGAGGCACACACAATAGATCGTAAAACTATGAGAGAAGCGAAGACTTTAAGCTCGCTTTAGATATAATATAGACGGGAGGAACTCACCGATTAACTCATCTAACGCAGGCTTTGTTGTACTCAATGGGAGGACACTGTACATATTATTATCACCCATAACACCGCATCATGTGCATTACGCAAATCCTCTCGAATGCTCTTTTACTCAAATTTCACGGTATCTTCTTATCATTTCGCACATTTCAAAGAATTTTTCTTTCACGATTTTACTAACCTCAATTATTCCTCTTAGGTCTCTTCCATTCCATCATTATTCCACTTATTTCTCTCATCATTTCTCCACACTGATTTCATTTCTGACTAAAACCAAACGAGTTTCTTCTTCATTCCATACAATTCCATTAAGATATTCTTTTCTACTGTCTTCCCCATCGAGTTCCTTACCTTCTGCATCAACACCGGTCACTGTCCATCCATTTCATGCTACTGTATCGTCCGGATCGTTCATTGGACTACACCAAAGATTCTTTTCCTTCGATTTCACAGGATGTTCTTCAAATTTTCGCACATTTCAATCTAATTTCGTCATGTTTTTTACATTCCAATGAGTTTTCTTTCAGGATTTTGTAAATTTCCACTTATCCCTATTGAATTCCGTTCATTCCTTCATCATTCCACGAATTTCTCTAATCCTTTTCCCACATTAATATCACATCCGGCTAAAATCCAACGAGTTTCTTCATCATCCCACACAATTCCACTAAAATATACTTACCTATTGTCTTCCCCATCAAGTTCTTCACATTTTGCATTAACCCAATCTACGAGGTTAAATTCCCATGGTTTACCGTCCACCCAGTATACCAAGAGGTGAAATAATCTCGTATTATCTCTAAAATAATACCGGTAGATCAAAAGGGTTGTAGATAATCAAGAGTTGACGGTTTCATTAAGCGAGTATCTCTCTCGCTCTCAGTCATTTCCCTTGAATTGCAGTTACCAAGCTCGTTTCGCGAGAGAGGATCATCATACTTTGTAACCATGCACTGGCAATGCAATGCGGTGCACTGCCAGTGGTAAAACGCAGCAGTCGTTCTCTGAGAAACGGGCTAAATACAATAAGAAAAAACAAAAACAAAAAAAAAAAAAAAAATGGAACTACCACACCACCGGGCCACGTGACGTATGATGATAGCCTCACTCACCATGGGAATCAACATGACTGTTATACTAATAATATCATTACCTACAAGGCTCTGGCAAACCTCGAGGGGCTATCCCCCTACACTTTATTACTACAACGCTTCGAGTGAGACATTTGCCTCTTTGAACGACTCTCATTTGTGTTAATAAAAATCCATCCCCATCCTCATCCTACTCCTCATACCTTGTTCCATCAACATTTTCACTCCATTCACACTGATATCTTATTCTGCACAACGGCACGTGGATAGATCCAGGTAGCTAGGCTACTATCTAGTCTCTGATGGTCTGAACTATTAGGGTGAACAAACCCATACAGAGGCCATTTGTTTAACGAATTTCACGGGGATTTGATCATTTGTTCCCTACCTACCCACACTCTTTTCTCATTTATGTCCATCGCCATTACTTTTTTAGTTTCACGGTTGTATTTTGGGGTTACTATACTCTTCCACTATACGACTTCATCAAGGACGAACCCTGCTCACTTTGCACCGTTGGTGGTGCTGTATGATGTATATCAGCGATATCTCAGGTCCCATGTTGCTTGCGGTGCTTAACCAGTATGCGATACTATTACTAGTCGGTGTGGCTAGTGGCTACGAGACTAAAAAAACGTGTTGAAAAAAAAATAAAATGTATAAAAATTTAACAGCTAACGCCTGGACACGTCAAGGGGAATACTATGTACTATATATCTACACATTATATATATATATATATATATATATATATATATATATATATATATATATATATATATATATATATATATATATATATATATATATATATATATATATATATATATATATATATATATATATATATATATATATATATATATATATATATATATATATATATATATATATATATATATATATATATATATATATATATATATATATACTATATATAAGGAAGCAAAAAACACCGTAATGACGTCAAGACTTGAGAGCTGCTGCTGCTGTTGCTGCTGCAGCTGCAACGGTGCAGGGTTATTAATTAAAACCCATCGTGTATATATTCAGGGACTCGTGGCTTGACGGAAACTTGAAATTGCCTTGGGGGCTAGCCAAAAATTAAACTCGAATAGATCGAGGTTTGATATACTCGTAGATTCATTATTGGCTAAATTTTTTAAAACTGGAACGTCGAGCAGCATCGGGTCAACCAAAATTTTAGTTTTCTTTTACTTTTACTTTTTTTTATTTTTGTACTTTTTTAGTGTAACCTTTTTTTTTCAAACACGGACACGGATACCTCCGGGGCTCAACAGCACGTGCTCGGAACAACATCCAAAAGTTAATTACCAAACCTGCAGCCCATTCGACTATCCCCGCTCTGCGCTAATGACTAATAAATTTCTTCCTTAATTTTTAGTCTTTTCTTTTGTTTTTAATTTTTTTTTTTTATTCTCTAACGACCAAATTCATCAGGAAATCATTCGCGTTTTGTTATATAATTAATTACCGAGACACCGCGCGATAATCTTTTATATAGTTAATTTTTTTTCATTCTAAAACATTTTTCGAAAAAAGTGAACAAAAATCTCGATTTTTTATTTCAGTTTTCAAACAATCAGACAAAAAGATATAAACCTTCGATTTTAGTGTACAGAAAAATTATTCTTTTTGAATCCAATTTCAGTTTTCGAAGTTCTTTATAAAAAAATTCGAAAGTTTAGAGATTCTAAAATTTTTTTTGGGGGTAATCATCAACAGCAAATAAGTGACGAAAGTTTGTCAAAATGTACGTTTTCAACAACAACAGACACTCCGATATTTTCCGAGAGTAAAAAATCCCTAAAATTATCATTTTTTGTATTTTTTATCCTGCTGGGTGTATATGCGCCCCATGTCCCCTTAAGGTTTTTGACTATTCTGTTAGTGCAGTAGCTCTGCCAAGTTTATATCTAGTGTATAAGCTGCTTGCATAATGTTTAACATTTAACTACAAACTCTGAGAGTTAACAAGAAGGAAAAGGAAAAGGAGATGGAGAAGGAGGATGAGGAAGGATGAGGAGGTATGAGGTAGGGTGAGAATACAACTACCTAGCTTTCTAAAAGCTTCGCGTTAAGCTCCCCCGCGACATGTAAGCACTGCATAATTCTATTCAGCAAGGAAATCTCCAGGCTCTCCAACCTCCAGGTTCAAGGCTCGACAGAATTCAGACTGCTCCAGGATCTGTTCTGTACTTTACTCTCTTTCACTTTGTTGTTTGTTTCCTCTCGGAGTTTGCAGGACTGCAATCATATTAATTTATTAATATATACTTATATTTACATATGTACATACATACATACATATATATGACTACGGTGTATGTATATACAGGGTAGCACATTTATAGTGACCCGGGAAATTTTTGTTTCCAAACGAAGCGAGATATGAAAAAAATTAAACAGTAAAGTAAAAAATGAAAAAAAATTGGCGAGAGGGAAACGGGAGGGGGAGGATAAAGTTCGCAGCATATACATTCAGTGGCAGAAAGTTTCTGTACGACGACGGTAACAGCGGAGGGTTTTTACCAAACGAATTGACGATGAAGAAGAAGAAGAAGAAGATGAAGAAGAAGAAGAAGAAGAAGAGAGCTTTCCAAGAATTATAATAACGAATGTTTAAATCAGCTTAGCTTCTCTCTAACTTCGCTTTTTGCCATCCTCTTCTTTTCATGCCTCAGCTCTCTGCTCTTTTACTTCTCTCGAGATATTTCCAATTCTTCCCTTTTTTTGAACCTTCTCTGGATTTTGCTTTTGCTTTTGCTTTTGCTCAATATTCCCACCCACTCCTATCTACCTACCATATACTTTTGTATGTATCTACCTTATACCTACTACTTATTCCCTCAAACTCGTGCGATGTAAATATGGAAGTGAAATTAGGCTTTAGGCTCTCTTTTCTTAAAAGTAACTCTGTGGAGGCGCACTTCCTTCTTCTTCTTGTACTTCGTACATGCTTTATTCCCGAACATAAACTCTTATCTTATCCTACTCTCTCTCTCTCTCTCTCTTTGATTAACCAGATGAGATTAAAATACTTTCATTGATTCGACAGGAAGAAGAAGAAAAAGAAGTTCAAGTGAAACCCTGCAGTGATTCATGAATTCCAAATACTGCAATAGGATTATTCGAAAAAGCAAATAGAAGTAAAGAAGCTTGAAAAATATTCTTTCAGAACTTCTATTAAACCATTTTTGATTTCTATTTATTTTTTTTTTTTCTCAAAAAATTGAAGAAACTGCAATAAGAAAAAAAAGAAAATTATAGAAAATAATTCTTTCGAATTATTTTTGGAAACGATTTTCTTTTTTTTTTTAACACTTTTATAGTTTTTCTTACGGGTTATTTTTTTGGGATGCGGGGGCAGGGGGTAATATTTTTTTCTGAAACGTTTAATCATCGCATCGTCACATAGCTTTTTTTTTTGTCTAATTTTTACTTTTCATCACCTACGGTGATATAAGAAAAGTATTGGTTTTGGTCGAAAAGTGACTTTTGCTAATTTCAACGAATCTTCACGTTTTCGACCCTCTAGAATCCGAAAAACAGGTTTTTGGAAAGGTGTCGGTCTGTCTGTCGGCCTATTCGACAAACTCGCGTGGTGATCTAGGAAACGGCTCGATGAAAAAATCTAAAATTCACAGGACTTTACAATCAAATGATGGGCATGAAAAATTTCCATGTCTCGTTTAATTTGAACTTCCGGTTCTACCGGAAATGAATCGATTCTCGCTGTGTTACTGACAAACCTATACTTTTTTTCTGTATTACCTTTCTAAATGAAAGAATGTATTCTTTCGAGTTGAGAATTTCATATATATAGGGCATTCCTTGCCAATGACATCAAAAAAATTGTAAATATACCCAGATCGAATTAGACTGAATGCACTGTATAAAATTGTTGTTTGTCAATATATAGAGTGATCCTTGTCAATGACAAGAAGAAATTGTAAGTGTACCCAGATCAAATTGGGATTAAACGCACTGTATGAAATTGTTGTTTGTCAATATATAGGGCATTTTTTTTATGTGAAATTTTCAATTTTGATCTTGTTTTTCGGTTTTTCATTACTTGTTTCTACTTTTTCTTCCCCTGACAAACTCATTTTTTTTTTCTTTCTGATGAACAGTACTCCGAAAAACTGGTTTTCCGGCTTGTTTATTCGATTTTTTTATTTTTGTCTTAATATTGTAAACGACGATATTAAATTATTGAGCGCCTCTGAAGCCTCTTCTATCTATAATTCCTGTATATACGATAAATACCTACATAGGATAGACCAACGATGGGGGTCAGTCAGTCGTAGAGTATAGATAAAGAGGCCTAAAACCGAATCAAATCCTGATTGACGTATATATACGGGATATAGAATAGAAGAGAGGAAAGAGAGAATATATGAAATAGAGAATAGGACAGAGTATAGAAAAGAGAAAAAGTAGTATCTAGTAGTAGTGGTAGTAGTAGTAGTTATAGTTAAAGGGAAGAAAACTATCGGATAAGATTATCTCTGGCGCCATACTAACACTGAGATCCATACCGCATCTATATGTACGATATACACACTATTATAGAGGATAACGCCCACGGGGAATTCCCCGATTAAATTATTCACAATATATAGGGCATTCGATGGCAACTTGACCAGATTTTAAACCGACAATTATTGAATTATTATTATAATTATGTTTTTTTTTTTTTTTTACAAAATTTTATTGTCATTGTGACGGAATGTTCCGTATAAGAATATCAAATTGTAACTGAATAAATAAATAAATGAAAAGAAACTGTAGGTATATAAAAAAAAATAAAATCAAAAAAGATTGGAAATAAAATCGGCTTGATTAACGGGATAAGATTATTGGATAAAAACAAAAAACAAAAAAAAATAAAAAATACAAAGTTTAAAACGTAATTAGATAATCCCGAAACAAAGAAAATGGCAAAAACGTAAACTACGTAAACGACAACGAAAACGACGTCGACTATGACAACGACGACAACGACGACGACGTTACGAATTACGTTCATGAATATTAACCAGCAAACAGTAGCCGCAAATCTAAATGTTGGCTCCGCTTTGCGCACGAGGAGATACAGGGGAAGTGATGGGGGATGATGGTGTTGGGTATGGGTATGAATATAGAGCCTCGTATATAGCCCATATAGCGAACGAGAAACCGGTATAGGATTTTACTCCATCGTCACCTCTCTCGTACTCACCCTCATCCTCCTCCTCATCCTCGTAGTGCTGCTGCTGCTGCTGTTGCTGCTGCTACTACTACGCCTGTGGATTGTAGGAGGGTACATATTCATGGCGTTAACGAGCCCTGGCGAACGTTTAATTCCGCCAACCGCCCGAGTTGGGCAGGGTTAGGGGTAACGCGGTTCGCAAACACAAACCCTAACTAACTCGGGTACCTCTACTCTGCTTCACGGACGTGGACCTAGGCTACTGCACCCAAGTCCTGTGACGATGTCCCACTGCTACTTGCTTGCTTATATCTACTCGACATCGACTATCATACGCACAAAACGCACTCGAATTTACACGTAAATGTTTAATATCGTTGTAAACAATTTTTTTTTTTTGTTTTAAACAGTCTTTCGAGTCCCAAAAATTACTGAAGTCATTTTTCAAACGATGATTATAGAAGTTCTTAGATCGTAGGGGAGATGAATGAGTTCGTTTAGTTTTTTTTTTTTTTTTTTTTGTTTTAAGCGATCGAAGACACGGTTTTTGTTACGGTGAACATTGTAACTCAAAAACTAATTAAGATATTATTCCCAAATTTTAACCACTTATTAAAGATATTTGAGGTTATCGTTTATACTAAAAACTATTGATAAGTCTAACTGTTTCTTGTGATATTAATTATTTTCATCGGTCACACTTGTTTCCGTTAAAATCTACGATCTTGATACTCGTGGCCGTGATAACAAAAAAATGGTCTGAAGTATCAATTCAGAATTTTAAATACTTGTTCAAAATACTTGTGGTTATCGCTTGTACTAATAGTTATTTATAAATTTAACTATTTTTCACGAAATTAATCTTTTTCAATATTTTCAATAGTTGTATCCGATAATATGTATACGTTTTTGATACTCGTGAACATTGTAACTAGGAAACGGTTTGAGATGTTATTCTAATATTCAAAGCACTTTTATAAGATACTTATGGTTATCGTCTATACAAATAGTTATTTATAACTTCAACTATTTCCCACGAAATTAATCTTTTTCAACATTTTCAATAGTTGTATCTGATAATATGTATACGTTTTTTATACGCGTGAACATTGTAACTCAAAAACAGTTTGAGATGTTACTTTAATATTCAAACCACTTGTATAAAATACTTATAATTATTGTCTATACTAACGATTTTTTATAAGACCAACGATTTTTTACGTTATGAATTTTCATTAATTTCATCGAATACAAAAACCACAACTAATTGAAGATAATAAAAGAAAATGAAATATGAAAAATGAATCAATGTATTATCGTTACTGTGGTAGTTCATTGTTTCTTGAAAATAATCATAGTATGTATGTACATATGTATATACGCAAACTGAAAAACTTATTAATATTAATTATAATTAGTACCAAATGAGTAGTTTAGACTTAGAGAGAGAAAGAGAGAGAGAGAGAGAGTCAGTAGTGAACGAGACGATGAGTAAGGTATATATGAGTAGAAGGAATGATGATTTTATTATTATTTTTTTAAATATTTTTTCTTTTTTTTTTCTTTATTCTTTTCATTCAAAGAAGAAGAGGTATTTTAATTGGTACCCTAGTCCGTTCAATACAGAAGCTAAAAAGTTCACCGATCCGAGTCGAAACACAATGAATGCCCCGAAGAAAAGAGAAGAGAAGAGAAGAGAAGAAGAAAAAAAATAAAATGAGAGAAGAGAAGAGAAGAGAAGAGGCTGGAGAGTATAAGGCTTATATATAATACACCTACGTATGTACCTATGTGTATATATAGGTACGTATTTATGTATGTAAGTATATATATATGTACAATCCTTCGAGAAAGTTTCATCCACAAAAATAATAATGAAAGAAGAAGAAGAAATGAAAAAAAAACGAAGTAAAATACTAAAAAAAAAAAAAAAATACTAAAAAGGGTTAGAAAAAAAGGCGCAAAGAAGACAGACGGCGATAATATGATTATATTCGCTTGTCATTTATATAAATAAGAACGTAGAAGTGATACGTGCAGCGAGAGCAGCAGTCAGCATGGATCAGTCATAAATAAGCCTTTATCTATTTTTTTCTTTATTTTTTGATTTTTTTTTATATATACATTTTTTATTTATATATATATTTTTTTTTCATTTAGTCTCGTAGGTATAGTGACTTCACACTTTTTTTTAAATTTTATATGTCATATACAATATTATCGTCCCTTTTTTAGACCTCCCTTCTCTTCTTCCTCTCTTCCTTCCTTCTCGTTACGTTATTATCACTTCGACGATTTTAGAATTAAAAAATCAAAACGAACACAAAAATAATAATAATCAATAAATCAATAAATAAAACAAAACTGACCATTTCGATTTTCGAATTGCAAAAATTCTGTAATAATTCCCCCAAGAAAAAAAAAATTTGTTCCAATAAGAGATGATTTGCCTCCAAATTTCATTCTGATATCAACAAGTATCAAAAAGTTCGCTAAATCAATTTTTTTGTTTTTCTATATATTCTAAATAGTTTCGATTTTTGTTTTTTTTTTTCCGAACTGGTTCTCGCCCTATTTATTGAAAAAATAAAAAATTTCTTTAAATAAAAATAAAATGACAATTTGTCGCAAGAACTGGTCCATCGTTAGGAATTGTTACGAGTGTCAGATATACATATATACTAAGTACCTATATACATATAGTAAATATATTAAAACGGATGCTGGAGTGTAAAAGAGGACAGCTCATGGAGCAAGCTGTGGAAACATCTAAAACGAGATATACATATACCTATATATTTTTTATTCAAACCACTATGCATTGCGATGAGATACACCCCTGTGTTACAGATCACAATCATCATGAAACGGGTCAGTAAAATGGTATTTAAATATGTACAATTATATTATATATGTATTGTACGAGTAGTAGGTATATAAAAAAAATAAACTATCTCATTTGAAGCAAATTATTATAATAAATTTAAAAAATTGTATTTATGTATATATTTATTTATTTATTTATTAGGGTGCAAGAATTATAGAAGAAGAAAGATGCTGAGGTGGAGTATGGACCATGTATGGACCAGTTTTACGAGTATACGTTTATAGACCGCAGGGGTACTTCGAACCCTTCGCCTAAATTCTTTTAATCTCGTATTCTTTATTATTTTATTATTTTTGATTTTATTTTTTTTTTTTTCAACTTATATTGAGAATAGTGTACAGTGTCCACACTTTGGAAAATTTGTTTTCACAGCTTTTTGATTTTTGTTTTTTTTTTTATATTTTTATGTATATATGTATTACCTATGTATATGAATATTATATTATATAGTTTTAGAATATTACATACGATTATATTACTTCAAGATGATCCAAAAAAAAATATATATGTATAGTTTGTTTAAAAATGTAATTCATCGAAAATAAAAAATAATTATAATGATAAATAAATTGCCTCAAAAAAAAAAAATTTCTTCCAAAATAAATAAATAAAAAAATAAAATAACCAACAGTCTTGTCAGATACGGGATAAAGGAGAAAATGCAAACAAAAGAGCTACTCGACGAGAGCCGTTCAAACAGCTTAATTAATTCGGATTTAACAGACAGAGAACGTGACGTGACGGATTTTTAATTCAATTCTCTATCTTTACTTTATTTTAAGAACTTAACTTATTTATGTATATATATGTATATACAAATGCATATAGAATATATTTTAATTCGTTGTAAATAATTCGTCTTATCAAAGATTTTGAAAAAAACATAAAAAAATGTAAAGAAATTAAAAATTAATCGATCGATCGATGATTATAAATTTTTTTTGAGTACTCATTTTTGAAAATTCTAATTATCTTTCCGCTTTATTCTTTTTTTTTTTTTAATAATTACAAGAAATATAAATTTTGGAAAAAAAAAAGAAAATGGAAAAAAGAAAGTTTGAATTTTCTGTCTACTAAAAAAAAAAAAGAAACATAAAATCAAAGCTATAGTATAAGTCCAAAATGGCTACCCGTCGTATTCAAACCGTGTTTTGTTTTGTCGTTTCATCGTGACGAAGCAGCGAGGGCTCTGTACCGCGGTGACGTCGGTTATGTCCCGTCACTATGTTTCTTTTAGTTATAACTCTCTCATCGAATAACTCCTCTCACGAGTATTAGGTCGTAGGTACACAAACTACAAGATACGATGGATAAGGCTAGAGAATGAACGAGCGAACGAACGAGTTAGTTAACAAAAACGGTGGAGATCGTTCTCGAAAAAATTCTTTCGAAGACACAAAATCTTCTCTACAAGTCCGAGTTGACATCTTAGAGAAAAATTTTACAGATATAAAATGTCCGTCTTTGATTGACCCACAACTTTTGTAGAAGACATTTTTTTGTTCAGGTCTGATTTTCGGAAATAGATTCAAAAAAGTGTCTGCTCCAAAAACTGGAGTAAGAATAATTGATATAGTTGTGTTCTAGACGGTGTAGACTGCGAACTACACATCCGACAGAAAAATTTGTAGAATATAAAACCACCGTCTTTAAAATCCCCACAACTTTTGTTGGAAACATTTTTTTGTTAAGGTCTGATTTTTGGAAATAGATTCAAAAAAGTGTGTGCTCCAAAAACTGGAGTAAGAATAATTGATATAGTTGTGTTCTGGACGGTGTAGACTGCGAACTACACATCCGACAGAAAAATTTGTAGAATATAAAACCACCGTCTTTAAAATCCCCACAACTTTTGTTGGAAACATTTTTTTGTTAAGGTCTGATTTTTGGAAATAGATTCAAAAAAGTGTGTGCTCCAAAAACTGGAGTAAGAATAATTGATATAGTTGTGTTCTGGACGGTGTAGACTGCGAACTACACATCCGACAGAAAAATTTGTAGAATATAAAACCACCGTCTTTAAAATCCCCACAACTTTTGTTGGAAACATTTTTTTGTTAAGGTCTGATTTTTGGAAATAGATTCAAAAAAGTGTCTGCTCCAAAAACTGGAGTAAGAATAATTGATATAGTTGTGTTCTAGACGGTGTAGACTGCGAACTACACATCCGACAGAAAAATTTGTAGAATATAAAACCACCATCTTTGAAATCCCTACAACTTTTGTTGGAAACATTTTTTTGTTAAGGTCTGATTTTTGGAAATAGATTCAAAAAAGTGTCTGCTCCAAAAACTGGAGTAAGAATAATTGATATAGTCGTGTTCTGGACGGTGTAGAGTGCAAACAACATATCCGACAGAAAAATTTGTAGAACATAAATTAACCGTATTAGAAAGTGCTCCATCTTTCATCTGAACAATTTTTCCACCAGACTTACACCGACGTATATAAATTGATAAAAGCTCGATAATAATTCGAGTAATTACATAGGTGTCAGAGTTTAAACGGTCCGATCCTCTCGCATCCTTTTCGAATAAAAATTAACCATAATAACGATGATTTAACGGTCGGTAGCAGCTATGCAGCTACTGTTCATCCGTTTTACACCCTGCAAGTAGCGACGAAGAAGAAGAAGAAGAAGAAGAAGAAGAAGAAGTCAGGTGGTTAGCGCCTAGGTTTTATTATCGTTTTCCCTTTCCCTTATTTTTATTTTTTACTTTTTACTTTTCATTTCTAAGTATTTTTTTTTTATTACACTTCGTTTGTAGCAGTTTGCTCCGCCCGTCTCTCGAACTGGACGTCTGTAGCAACAGCAAATGCAGTAGCAACCGAGTTTCTTCGCCCCTACTTCTACTGCTGCTGTTACTACTACTGCTGCAGTCACACCTTGCAGGAAACACTTCAAACTTAATTGCTTACCTCCTCCTCCTCCTCCTCCGACGCCTTTTTTCGTCTAACGTCTTCGTCCTCCCTTCCGTCTTTTTCTACTATTTTTTTTTTTTATTTTTCATTCCAACCGAAACGAAATAAGAATTAAATTTTATCGAGCCCAAAAAAACGAAAACAACAGAAAGAAAAAAGATCCTGAATTTCAAAAAAGTACTATATAAACTTTTCGCACGATTTTTTTTAAATTTATTTCTATATAAAAATATTTTAAAATAGAAAAGAAGAAGACTGAGACCAAAAAAATTCTACAATCTTTTTTTTCGTATTTTTTTGAGGCTGTCCCATTTCGGTTTTTGAATTTGTCTGTCCTTAGGAAGAAATCAGAAATCAGAAAACGAGGAACGAGAGAGAGAATAGAAAATCGCTGGAGGCTCAATCGTTTCGAAGTGTTTACCAGGATGTCTAGATTGTTTGAATCACGAACTACTCGAGATAGAAGTACAGAAGGTTATAGAAAGGATAGAAGATAGAAGTTAGAAGTAGAATTCGAAGGCATCGAAGAAGAATGAAACAAACAAAAGGGGTTATTGTATTTGCGGTAAGGCTTTTCCCCACCAAGGACCATATAGACGTACCTAAGTACGTGCCAGATGAATAGATGGCTTGGAGAAAGAAGTAGAAAAATTTCTTGTCCTATTCCTATACAGTCCATAATACAGAAAAATTTTTTTGCTTTTCTATTTTTTATTTTTTTCATTATTTAATTTCATTAAAAAAAAAAAAAACAAAAATCACGCAATTTCTAATTTTTGAAGATTAAAAAAAAAATCGGCTACGACGCGACAAAAAAACTAAACAAGAAACAAAATTTGTAAAAATTATTGACACATTTTTTTCTCTAGTTTTGATTTTTTTTTTTTTTTGCCTCTTTTTTCCTAATTTTTTTTTTTCTGTTAACGTTTAACTCGACGTTACTGCATACGCCCTTGATGGACGTGGTGCTGTTAGAGCCTTGTGATTATTGGTAGGCGAGCTAGCTCGGGGGTATAACCAAGGCCTCTCATCAGGGGTGGCTCGTCTAGCACCGAAGAGACGAAAATAGGGGTGTATCGCGAGCGCGGGAAATTGTGAGTGTCGCGAGATCAAAGACTAGGGTTGGTAACGCGATATCTCACTCCGTAAATTTACGCTCGACAATTTCCTATATATGTACCGGATTCTGTATTATAAATATACTACTTTGGATTCTCGTTGACGTGGAGACTTTTTTCTCGAAAACTTTACAACTTTCAATTTTTTTTTCCTTTCCAAATATTCAAGTTTTGTTATTATTTTTATATATTTTTTTCATTTTCTTTTTCGAATTTTGAAATATGTCATAGAAAATTTTTGATCAAAAATTTAAGAGAGATGAAGAAATTTTATGTTTTACAGATTAATTAAATAATCGATTAAAATTGATAGAAATTTGAGGAAAATTTGATGAAAATTTGATGAAAATTGATGAAAATTATTCAAATGATCGATTGCAATTGATGAAAATTGATTAATATGGTGAAAGATTGATGAAAATCGATTAAATTTAATGAAAATTTGTATGAAAATTGAGGAAAATTAATGAAAATTCGTTGAATAATTGTTTGAAATTGATGAAAGTTGATTAAGATTGATGGAAATCGATGAAAGTTGTGAAAGTTTACGAAAAATTGATAGGAAATTCGAAGAAATATCATGAAAATTAAGCGAAATAGAAGAAAATTAATGAAAATTTATCAAATATAATCGATTAAAATTGATGAAAGTTAATTTCATTCGAAGAAAATTCTTAATAATTGACGAAAATCGATGAAATTTGATGAAAATTTGTATGAAAATTGAGGAAAATTAATGAAAATTCGTTGAATAATTGTTTGAAATTGATGAAAGTTGATTAAGATTGATGGAAATCGATGAAAGTTGTGAAAGTTTACGAAAAATTGACAGAAAATTCGAGAAAATTTAATGAAAATTAATCAAAATAGAAGAAAATTGATGAAAATTTATCAAATATAATCGATTAAAATTGATAAAAGTTAATTTCATTCGAAGAAAATTCTTAATAATTGATGAAAATCGTTGAAAATTAACAAAGTAGATAATTGGTTGAAGAAATTGACAAAATTAGAAGAAAATTTTTCTATAAAATTTATACAAATTTGACAAAAATAATTGATTAAGGAAAAATCGATGCAAATGAAAATAAAATTGAGGAAAACTTGAATACAAAAAAAAAGAACGTATGAAAATGGATATAAGAAAATTGTAAATTGATCAGAGAGAGTAATATTTAAATTTCAAAATTTCTATGCGATTTTAATTGGACTGGGTATTTATTATATAAATATATCCATATGTACTTAAAAAAGTTGAAATAAAAAAAATCAATATTTTATCGTTTGAGTATAATAAATTCCTCCTTCCTTTCTTTCCTCGCCTTTATAACGATCACCACGATCAGAGGTGGTAAAATTCTTCTCATTCTCATTTTTGTATTTTTTTGAATTGTTTTTTTTTTTTTTTTTTTTGTGTTTCCTCTTTTTTATTATTCTTATTTCTGATCCGCGCGATTTCAACGCGATAACAACTACGGACGTATTATCACGTGCTTTGCTGCCGTGCAACGAAGCCGCCGCGCCAACCACCGCCACATATATATTCACACGTATAAATATATACACATATACATATGTTATATACATACATACATATATACATCTATATAATATATCTAAGACTCGAATTATTATTTACGATCGATAATTAGCGGTATCTATCGCTGCCGGCGCCAACTTCACGCCGTTACCCACGCCCAGCATGCCAATGATATACCTTTACTAGAAATTTTTATATGTATACATATATATACCCAAAGAGTATATATATACATATATCTGTACGTATACCCACTCCCTTTTCTCTTTACTCCTTCCCTATAACACAAAACACGTAGGTTACAGCTTCGATCGCTTTCTCTCCGCCATTCTTATAGTTTTTTGTTTATTTTTTTATTTTCATTTTTGTTTTTTTTGTTCTTCTATATTTTTGGTACAATTTTTTTTGTTTTTTTCCATTCATACATTTTCGTCTATTTTTACATGTTTTGGTTTTTGTCTTTTCTGATCGTTCTTTCCATAGTTTATACATTTAATAATCATCAGCAGATGACCTTACGTTTAATTAGATCGAATATCCTGACCATATATCTAAAATATCTATACATATATATTCATGGGCTTAACAATTAACAATTAGCGGTAAGTGTCTCGTGTACGAGAGGTAGGACAGGAAAAATAAACGAAAAAGTAAAAAAAGAAAGGAAAAAAAAAAATTGAAGAATGATAATATTTCACAGCAAATGAATTATTTTGACGCTTTTCCATGTCATTATAATACATATATACGTATAATATATATGTATACATATATAATATACAGGAAAGTATCCCATTAGCAGTAGTTCGAACGATTAATCAAGGTACCTATATTATATACATTAAAGATAAATATATATATATATAAATAGGTATATATACAGATAAACAAAAATTTTACAAACAAAAAAAAAAATAATAATAATGATAATAAATAAATTTAAAAATAAACAAGGAAAGTAAATATTTTTTTTATTTACGTAGGTAGGTATATACATACGTGTATTATTATTATTATTATAATTATTATAAGTTTGAAATTTTATGGTAAAAAATTTAAAAAAAAAAAAAGGATTTTTTTGAATGAAATTAATTTATAAAAAAAATAAATAAATAAATAATAAAAGAAATCTCAAAAAAAAAAAAAAACCTGAAAGTACAATAAAAAGTGAAAGAAAATAAGAAAATGATGATGTATGTACAGTATACATATTATAGAGAAGAAAAGAAAAAGATAAAAAAATGGAAAGAAAAAAAAAAAAAGAGAGAAAGAGAGAGAGTGAGAAAAGGAATTAGAGGTGAGCGTTTCTAAATGGAATATGAACAGCGGTTGACGTTTAGATATAAACATGTCACGCCTTCAGGGTGGAATAAACGTCGAGCTATATAAGTATATACGTATGTATGTATGTATGTATGTATGTATACGTGCATTACACTATTACACACATTACACAAGTCATATATAGATATATACATGTATAGTACATAGGTATATAGATATGAATATATAAGTAGATATGTAGAGAAAAATACTAACGAACGAACGAACGAACGAACGAATAGTTGCAATGAGAAATGATTGTGTGGTTTCCGAGGAGTTTAGTTTAGTCGAGCTCTGAACCCTGAGCTTGAGCTTGAACAACGAGCCGAGGCATATAATAGCTCGTAGCGTTACAGAAACGGAAACGGAAGTTACGCGTCATATTATATACATATGGACACAAATAAATATATATATATATATATATATATATATATATATATATATATATATATATATATATATATATATATATATATATATATATATATATATATATATATATATATATATATATATATATATATATATATATATACATATTTATATATATATATATATATATATATATATATATGAGTTAAATTAACTGAAATTTTAAAAGACACAGATTATACCTATATAGGTGTGTGAACGATATAGGTATATGTATTTACCTATTTTATATATACGTAAATTGTCGGAAATCGGTGAAAAAATAACAAGTAAAAGAAATCCATCCCCTCCCTTCCTCCCTCCCACCCCTCTTCCCCCCCACAAAAGAGAAACAATTTTTTTTTTTTTTTTTCGTTTTCTCAAAGATTTCTTACAAATTTGAAAAATAAAAATTAACAAAAAAACGAAGAAGAAAAAACGAATTTTTTTGTTTTTTGTTTCATTGTTTTATCGATCATAATGACGTCTAATTCTTACAGGTAAATCGAGCATGTATGTATGTATGTATGTAGCTGTGTATTTATTGGTATATACGTATGTACATATATATGCATATATATATATAGGTATGGTAAAAAAGCAATGGATATATTATATCTTTCTTTCTGTCTGTCTGTCTATATGCCTGTATATGTCTGCATATACATATATAATATGTATGAATGCATGCATGGATGCCATGTGGTCAGCAGACCTGACTCGGTTATAATATTTATACCGAACAGTAACTGTCCGCCCTCTAGTAAAGGGTTTCTAAAAGCATTCATTTCACGCAGCTCGTGCAAAGGCTAAGGCTATGAGGCAGAGACAGAGGCAAGAAGCAGGAGCAGCAGCACCACCATCACCACCACCAACCACCAGCAGTATAATAATATGCGTGTTAAATACATACGTACGTATACAATATACATATACATATGTATGTCGTATACACAGATGCACATATATATATGATACATATAGGTATATGTATATAATGTTCAGTGTGTATGAAAAAAAAATAAATGAAAAGGAGAAATTTTTTTTTTTTTGTTTTTTTTTTGAACGTGCTGTAAAAGGGCGTGAATATTTGAAACGGATATCCATCTTCGCGGGTATAGTATAGTATAGTCCTTTATTTCCTCTGGTTCTATACCATTTTTTTTTTCTTTTTTCATTTATTGCTTTTGTTTTTTTTTTTTGTTTTTTTTTTTTTAATAATACCTGCGCATCAAATGAAAGATTTTATTATGTATCTAATTTACCTATACCTGTACATATATATACGTATAGTATGTACATATATATTTAAGTATTTGAAAAATAACTTCTGTCTGTTTTTTTTTTTGTTTTTTCTTTTTCGTTTTCGTTTATTTCTTATTTTTTATTCTTCTGTTTCCATTTATTGGAGCCTTAAAAAATTTGAAACTCTTAAAAATTGAAACTCTAAAAATTTGTGACTTTAAAAAATTTGTAACTTTAAAAAAATTTCTATCTTTTAAAATTCTGAACTTTTATAAATAAAAAAGGCATCAGCCTCTTCTCAGTTTATACCAAATAGATCCAGATACAACAACAGACAAACCATCAGCAGTAGTTTCATCCCAGGAATGAGTATAGTAGGCTGTGATTCGATGCGGAAAGGGTATGAAATGCGAAATGAACAGTCGAATGATTGTCTTCCGATCAATTTGTTTGGGTTTATAGACGATTTGTCTCTACTCCAATAGCATATAGAGATATAGAGGAGATATATATATAGGGATACAAAGTGGGGAGACGGAGTCTCCTACTGTTGTATAATAGGATGGAACGGGAATTGGGAACTGGGAACTGGGAACAGGGGTAGAAAAATAAAAAAAAGGTTTGGAATAGAGAAAAGGGAGTGCGCTTAGCGTATATACCTCCGGACAATAGATATAGACATAAGAATTTACGTTCGATGAATTCCTGGCCAGTATATACATATAGGGCATTCGACGGCAAATCGACGAGTCTTTAACAATTTTTTTAATTTTTTTTTTTCTCTAATTCTAAGTCTTTTTTATGCTTTGTTTTTATCACACGAACGTCTTTGAGTCGGGAATATTCGAGGTTTGTTAAAAATTCTGGTGAAAAAAAATATTCGTAAAATTTTGTCTTTTTTTTTATTTTCAACGTTTTGAGATTTTTTTTTTTTTTTTGTTTCGTTTCAGAGCACTTTGAAAATATTTTTGTATTATTTTTCAAAACTTGGATCAGACAATTTTGTAGAAATTTGGAACTAATTTTTGAGCAACTTGTTATCGAATTTCCAAAAACAAAAGAAAACAAAAAAGGAAAAAAATAATAAGGAACACAGAACTTTAAAAAATTTTCAACATCGATCGTTGATCAAAAAAAAAAAAATAAAAATTTCAATGTGCTAAAAATAATAGTATAAAAAAAATGTTTCCATGTTGGGCGCCAAAAAACAAAAAAAAAATTGGGGTAATTTCTAGGCGACAATGTAACTCGAAAGAATTAGAAAAAAAAAATAAATTATTTTTTAATGGTCAAATAATTGTCACGGAATGGCCCATATGTATACCTACCTATAATGTTAGGATGTATTTGGATCACGTGCGACGATATGTCAATATAAAGGAGGTCCTTCGGGTCCTGAATACGAATCGAAGTCAGAACAGCTTGTTATCCTAAATACACGAAATCCTTTGGTTGTAGGCCAGAGAATGAGAATGATAGAGTAAGGAGGCGCGCACGCCCTGCACACTCGCTCGGCCTTTGAAGGGAAAGGTTTTGGGAAGGAGCCTTTGCAAGAAACCTTGAGCCTTTATTACCTATACCTGCCTACTGGATTGATAATGCTAGACAAATTGACGATTCAGTCAAACCTCACCCCGAGAAATAACTGAACGATAATATACGTAGCGGAAGCTATTTTCCTTTTGCTTATGCTCATGGCAAAGGAAGTTATACAGTTTATCAGAAACATCGATTTATCTGCGAAGGTAATGACCCTAGAGAAAAAATTGTTGGGTAATAAAAGACGCCAATTTTTGTTTTACACATTTTAACTTGTTACAGTTTTTTCGAGGTATCGATCATTTTCGAGATCATCGAATTTGTGTGATTCCATGTTTTCGAAGTTTTGTTGTGCAATTAGTTTTTTTAGTACCGAAAAATGGCATTATGGTAACAAAAATCGTTAGAGCAACTGGAAATGATCGTTAAACAAACCGCATACGGGTTTCAATTAACGCTGGATAAGATTTCACAGATTTCAAATAGTGTTAAGTCGCGATGTAGAGTTGAAATAGGGTTAAAATGACACCAATAATTGTAAAAATGGCACAAAATGATCTCGAAATAGTTACAAATAAAACTAATCAATGTTAAATAATGTTTAATCGATTTGAAACAGTCTTAAATCGAGATCTGGTGTTAAAATGATGTTAAAATGGCACCAAAAATTCTAAAAATGGTACAAAATGATCCTAAAATTATTGCAAATAGAGTCTAATCAACGTTGAATGATTTTTAACTAACTCAAAATGGCATTAAATCAAATTTTGGTGTTAAACTGGTGTTAAAATTGTACCAAAAATTCTAAAAATGGTACAAAATTATCTTAAAATAGTTGCAAACAGAGTCTCATTTACTTTGAATATCTTGCAACGAACTTAAAACAGAATTAGATCAATTTTTTGTCCTAAAATGGTGTTAAACTGGTGTTAAAATAGCACCAAAAATGGTAAAAATGGCACAAAATAGTCTTGAAATGATCGCAACCTAACCCTAATCATCGATGAATAATGTTTGACTGATTTAGAAAAGTGTTTAATCAATTTTTGGGGTTAAATTGGTGTTAAAATGGCACCAAAAATGGTAAAAATGGCACAAAATAGTCTTAAAATTATTGCAAACTGACCCTAATCAGCGGTGAATAATGTTTTACTGATCTAGAAAAGTGTTTAATAAATTTTTGGGTTTAAATTGGTGTTAAAATGGCACCAAAAATGGTAAAAATGGTACAAAATAATCCTTTTGCAATTACAAACAGGATCTAATCAACGTTTAATGATGTCTACGCCAACTTAAAACAGTTTTAAATCAATTTCTGGTGTCAAATTGCCCCAAAATAGTATCTTGCTTATTCAAATTCACATCGTGTATCGATACCTGACACATTTAAGTCTACATTGTCAAGTCTATAAACCTCATGTATGTAATATACTTAGGATTACCCCTTGAAGTAAAAAAAAAAGTGATACAAAAATTTAAACTCAAACTTTATCAGATAGTTATTAATTTTTCTCTTTTCTCTCTCTCTCTATGCATATTATACACATGCTATGGGTTGAATTGGTACAGGCGGCAAGTTTGAAGCTAAATCTTTAACAGATTCATTCGACTTCGATAAAAGAACAGTTTGCAGATAGAATACATACATACCAATATGTATACATAAACACACAAACACAAACACATACACGTACACGAAATATAAAAGGGGGTGTAAAGAATTCCTCGTATTTTACCACCCCATTTCAGGACAGCCCTTCTTCTTCCTTATTCCATCCCTTAACCTCCCTTTCTTCCCATCACTCACTCTCTCTTTCTTTCTTTCTCGTTTCCTTAAACTCGGCGAAAAGATTTTATGGAGTCTGCAGGCCGACTACGAGGTTGGTGGTTGTTGCAGGCTTCTGTATAAAGATGAGAAGGAATTACGGTATAAAAATACCTTAAGTCTCCATAAAAATTTCTTTCTTTCTATTTGTTTTGTTTTGTTTTTTTCTTTTTATTTTTTATCCCTTTGCCACCGGGGTTCAACTTCAACTTCAGATTCAGATTCAGATTCAACTTCGACGAAGCCGAAGAAATTTTTTATCTTATCTTTTATCTTTTTTCTTCTCTTTCTTATACATATATACCCTCATCCCCTTATCTCTTCTCTTTCCTCTCTTTTATCGTTTTGACTTCACGTTCAGTCTACTTCAGTGACTATACATAAGATATTTGCTTTGGTAATGAGGCCTCCGGTCTTTTTTCTCTCTCTCTTTCTTACTCTTTATCTCTTTCTCTTTTACTCTTACTCTTCAGCCTCTCAAGTTCTCGAGACCATGATGTTCAATCTCAAACATACCTCCACATAAATGTAGGTATATAAGAAACTGCGAACTTGGAGAAATTTCTGAATAAAGAACAGTGTGCAGAGAGAAAAGAAGAGTAAAGAGTAAAGAGAAGAGATAAGAGAGAAGAGAGTAGATGTAAGAGAGAGAGAGAGAGAGAGAGATGAGCACCACGAAAAGCAGATATAAAGGGACTAAATTTAAAAATTCGAAACGCAAATACGGGGTGAGCTTTAAATTATACATCCACGATGTATCTTCTATCTTTTTCTCTATTTCTCTTTCTTTCTCTCTTTATTCATGGATTAGGGTGATCCAGAAGAAATAAAAGGAATAAGAAGAAAAAAAAAAAAATGGAAACGAAACGTTGTTTAAATTTTATTTTCACTTTTATTTCTTTTTTTTTTCATAGCATTCTCGATGATCGATTATATATACATAAATATAGATTATGATTTTTTTTTTTTATTTTTTCAGATTCAAACAAAATAAAAAATTGCAAATGGTAAAATGGTTTCAAAAAATCTGAAATATTGATTCAAAAAACCCATACGATTTTTCAGAATGTTTTTTCAGATTTTTAAATAGTGTTAATCAATATGGTAGTTTTAAAAAATTGTAGAAAATTCAAATCGATTTAAAAAAATTTTAAAAACAAAAAAACCGAGTCCCTTTCAAAGTGAGAAAAATTATATAAAAAATCGCCGGTCCAATTTGAGAAGTCAAGGGTCAGATCCAGGTCGAAATGACATGAAATGCCTCATATATACACTAAAAAATATATATACATATATCGTTAGTGTAGATATCTGGGCGTCGAGACCGTTGCAGGGGGTCTAATATTATATACAGGGTGTTGACAAAAAAAAATAATTCCTAAAAAAAAAAAATTAATAAATTAATATATTTCTCTCTTCGTTTATTTTTGGGTTTTGAGAATTAAAAACAGAATACAAATAAAAAATGAAATACTTCTTCCATATATCGTGGAGATATGTACCCAAATTGGTCGATATATAAATATAGATAAATACATATACAAATGTATATTAAAATGATTTTTTTTTTTTTTTTAATATAAAGTCAATCGCGTATTTCATATACTTAATATAACAAAACTGATTATATTTACAATTTTTCTTGTTTTGTCATTGCCAAGAAACGCCCTATACATTTATTGACAAACATTATTTTAATGAAATGTATTTCATCCCAATTCAATCCTGAGTATATATGGTTACAATTTTTTCGTTTCTTCTTTCTCATCGGCAAATTCCATCCTATATTTTTTATCATTAGCAAGTGGAATGTCCTATATATACATATTTATATATATTAAACCAAAAATAATTTTTCGAATGAAAAAAAATATATAGCCAATAAATTATTATTACGATACCCAATTTCATTCATTCATTTTTTGTTTTTTTGATTGACTGGGGTTAATTATTACCCTGCAATAAAAATTTCTAATCACCCTGTATATTTATACATATATACATTAATATACATATATATGAAAGGTGGGGGATGCGAGATGAGACTGAGGTAAGGGTAAAGGTAAAGGTAAAGGCATAGCAAAAATGACCGTCGAGATGACCGATTATGATGAAGTGATTCTCTCATCCTTTTTATATATATACTATATACATCTTCTACATATATATATATATATATATATATATATATATATATATATATATATATATATATATATAGACACATATACATATATATATTTCATTATTTCTCTGTTTATTTCTCTCTTTCTTTATTTCTCAGCTCATCTCACCTCAGCTCATCTCAGTATAAGGTGAGAAAATAATAGAAATTCAATTCCTTCCTTTCTTTCTTCCTTCTTCCTCTTCCTCCCTCGACCAATCCGTAGGAAATGTTTCTCGAAATAGATAAATAGAAAGAGAGAGAGAGAGAGAGAGAGAGAGAGAGAGAGAGAGAGAGAGAGAGAGAAAAAATTATGAGAAAGTAAGTGCAGAAGAGAAAATATAATAAGGAAAAAGAAAAGATGGGAAGAAAGATTGATTAGATTAGATTAGATTAGATTGGATTAGGAGAACCTGTAAGTGTGTGTATAAATGCAGTATTATTGCATCTTGGAGCTGAGGTGTGTAGTAAGTAATTTCTTTTTCATTTTTACTAAGTGAATTTAATTTATCATAAAAACGAATTTTTTTTCGGGAAATTCTGAAAATTTTGTGATGTTTTTTTTTTTATTTTCTAAAACCGATCGACAAACGACAAAAAAAATAAATAAGTAAAGAAGATTTTTTCTTTCAAATCTAAATTACTGCGAAACTTTGACAATTTTTTTATTTTTTTTTTGTTTTCTAATCAGAAAAAGTAAAAACCGAAAACCCAAAATTAGAAGAAAAAACCACAAATTAAAAAATTAAAAAATTAAAACGAAGAAATGAATAACTAAATAAATAAATAAAAAAAAAAACAAAAATGAATCAAAATAAAAAATAAAATTAAAAAAACAGAAGAGATGGTGAGTGAGCGAGTGAGTGAAATGTTTAGGTTAGGTTAGGGACTGTTTCATGACGCGCCAAGTTTTGCCGCGTCAAATCGATCATAGTCTAGAGTCCGGGATCCCTGCTGTTCAACAGGACACTGAGGTCCATGGTATGAGCATCAGCACTCGCGTGAGCATGAGCATGAGCATAAGAATCGTATACGATCCCATACCCATAGGACAGGGGAAAGAGAAAAGAGAATTGGATAGGTTGGGTTGGGTTGGTTTGGTTTGAGGGATCAGGTACGAAGACGAGTTTTGATATTATAATAAAACATTATCTGTCGTCCCGATCCCGTGCTGCGGACGGACGTCACTGACGACTCTATCAGCTACGATGGCTGGCGAGAGCTCCGCGAGGAGTCGAGAAACGATGAGGAAAAGGAGGAGAGTGAAGAGTTAAGAGTTAAAAGTTGGTGGTATGAGTGAAGTCGAGATCAAAGCTCAAAGGTGCCAGAGAAGAAATCTAGAGAAGAAAGAAAAAGAAGAAAAAAAGAGAGAGAGAGAGAGAGAGAGAGAGAGAGAGAGAGAGAGGGAGGTACTTTGACTGACTCGTTTATATTACTCCATTAAAAACAAAAATTAATATTAAACATACATGTGTATTTATTTATGTATTTATTTATTTATAAATATATGAGGCATTCGATGTTAAGGCATACAGAGCTTATATGACCCTGACGATCTTACATTTAAATGACATATTTTCAAAATCTGTAATTACGACACGACGAAGATTTTAGTATCCATTTTTATAATCCACTCGATTTTTTAAGTGAAACTTCGTTTGGCAGGGTACCGAGAATTTTCAAATGCAACGAAAAGTGTAAGATTGAAATATGCCTGTATAAAATATACATTTACATATAAGTCTCAAGTCTCAAGTCTTCTCAAGTCTCAAGTCTCAAGTCTCGAGTCTCGAGTCTCAAGTCTCAAGTCTCAAGCCTCAAGTTACAAATCTCAAGTCTCAAGTCTCAAGTCTCAAGTCTCAAGTCTCAAGTCTCAAGTCTCAAGTCTCAAGTCTTAGGTCCAAGTCTCAAGTCTCAAGTCTCAAGTTGCAAGTCTCAAGTCCCAAGTCTCAAGTCTCAAGTCTCAAGTCTTAGGTCCAAGTCTCAAGTCTCAAGTCTCAAGTCTCAAGTCTCAAGTCTCAAGTCTCAAGTCTCAGGTCCAAGTCTCAAGTCTCGAATCTCGAGTCTCAAGTCTCAAGTCTCAAGTCTCAAGTCTTAGGTCCAAGTCTCAAGTCTCAAGTCTCAAGTCTCAAGTCTCAAGTCTCAAGTCTTAGGTCCAAGTCTCAAGTCTCGAGTCTCAAGTCTCAAGTCTCAAGTCTCAAGTCTTAGGTCCAAGTCTCAAGTCTCGAATCTCGAGTCTCAAGTCTCAAGTCTCAAGTCTCAAGTCTTAGGTCCAAGTCTCAAGTCTCAAGTCTCAAGTCTCAAGTCTCAAGTCTTAGGTCCAAGTCTCAAGTCTCGAGTCTCGAGTCTCAAGTCTCAAGTCTCAAATCTCAAGTCTTAGGTCCAAGTCTCAAGTCTCAAGTCTCAAGTTTTAGGTCTGAAATCTTAAGTCTTAAGTCTTAAATCTCAAGTTTTAAGTCTTAAGTCTCAAGTCTCAAGTCGTAAGTGCGAAGTTTGACTTCTAACACGCGTAATTCGCTACACGCACACTTTTTTATTTATTTCATAAAAAAATCGTAACTTCACCACAATTCGCGATTGTTTGAAATCAATTTGTGTAATGTTTTTAAAGAATTTCAGAAGAATTTTAGAATCGTTTTTTTAGATATAAACCAAATTCGGAAAAATTTTGTTTGAGCACCAATATCTAAGAAACTATCAGATACACAGAAAAAGTAAGCCTCTGACATAAAAGTTTCTTTTTTTATTACTACAGTCATGATATCGACACTTTAGATTTTTCTCTAAAAATTCGATATTCATTTTTTTCCGATAATTACAGAATTAAAAAATCAGTATAGAATTTTTTTGCACGAAATTTCGATCTTTTTTCTAACACACGATCCTATAAATTTTGAAAAAAAAAAAATTAAAAATAAAATAAAATTACTACCAAAATTAATTCAGTTAGTCAAATCGCTTCCTTTTTCTTTCTTTTTCATCTTTGATTCTTTCTTACTTTCTTTCTTTCTTTTTTTTTCATATATTCTCTTCATTTTATACCACGGATTTATATGTATGTATGTATATGGGAAAGAAGCTGGATTCTCGTTTTTCTCCCCCATCGGTTTAACGCGACTCTGAAACAGCAATAGCAGCAGTAGCAGCAGCACGTGGCCAAAGATTACAGGGTGCTAGACGCCCTTATATAAAACTCTGGCAACTCTCGCGAAATGGGGATTCGGTATAGTCTAAAATACATACAGTGCATTCCGTGCCAATTCGACCAGATTTAAAAAAATTTTGTTGTTTTTTTTTTTTTTGGTTAAATTTCAGGAGCCCCAGTTTTTTCTTTATTTTTTTTTCTCTTTTTGGTTTCTTGCATCGAAAATGTGGAATTAATTTTCGAGTATAATTAATTCGAAAAAAAAATTCGAAACAGATTGTTATTTATTTTTTTTTTTTTAAATAATATTGTCAAATTTTCACGGAATGGCATATATATGGATAATACACATTGCTTTTTCTCTCTTAGATTTTATATTTCTATACCTGGATATATATAGCTACTGGATATGGATGGATGGATGGATGGATGGATGGATGGATGGAAGCACACCACGGCTCGTTTCTCACTGCGAAACTCTCTGCTCTGTAAGATTATTTAAATTCGACACCCTTCCTTCCTTCCTTCCTTCCTTCACCCTTACCTTACCGCCCATTTCTGATGCTTCGAAATCTCCCGACACCACCACCCTCTAACCTCCTCCTCCTCATTCTCCTTTTTCTTCTTCTCATTCCTCTTGCTCTCCTCTTCCCCTTCGTTTTCGAGGGTTGCTACACACCCCGAGAAGTAAAATTCCCAAAGAAACTCGAGCTTTTCTTTATTTCTATTCGTTGATTTTTTTTTTGTTTGTTTTAGGTTTGATTTTTATTTTTTTTTCTCGTTTCGGTGTCATTTTTCTTTTTATTTCCTTTTTTCTTCTTCGTCGTCTTCTTCTTCTTCTTCTTCTTCTTTTTCTTATCAAACTCGGAGGATTAAATATCACCCCTCTATATTCCTACTGAAAAAAATAAAAAATAATACAAATTTTCATCTCATCTCGTTTAGGTTTTTTTTTTTTTTTTTTATTCCAAATATTTTTGCATATTTCTTCTTCTTCGGTTTTTTTTTCTTCTCTTTATTGGCACAAGTTTTTTTAAGACAATTAAAAACGACCTAAAAAACCGCTAAAAAAATTTCTTCTTTTATCTTTTATTTTTTACAAATTCATTAATTTTATCTCCATCAAACGCATATCCTTCCAACTATTTATATCCATCGTTTGCAATTTGCCTTTCGCACATGGGTATATATACATATATAAAAATTTTTCTCTTTTTTCTGCTGACTCGTTTAATTTTTTTGTTCTTCCTTTTGATCCTTTTTATTATTCATTTTTTGTTTTTTTATTTGGCATATTCTTCGTTCGTTCGGTCGTTTTAGTAGTTTTGCGGTTTAACGTCATCACCGTAGCTCACAAACTGTCTTCCTTAAAGCTGCAGGCAGAACATATACATATTGTATACATATACACGTATAAATATGTATAGTGTGATATGTTTATGCGACAAGGAGTTGAAAAGTCGCAAACTTATAATACATATATATATATACATACATATATACATATACATATATACAAACAAATACCTAGATATAGAATCACATACCTATAATTCTCAGCATTCTCGCAGTGTTTCAAAAAAACAACAAAACAAATGATTTTTTTTTTTTTTTCAAAATATATATAGGGTATTCGATGTCAAATCTTAATCCAATTTTTTATTTTTTTTTTTTCTTCCTCTTTTAGTATATTCATTGAAAGCAGCTACTGTATATATATACCTACCTTAATTTTTTTCCAAATATATTTATCTTCAAGCCGTTCATGAAGATGTATGAATTTTGGAAAATTTTTTTTCGAAAACTTGTTTTTTTTTTTTTTTGTTTTTCTTTCAAAATTCTCAAAAATCTGGACAATCGCATATTCCTTCAATTTTTTCTTTCTTTTTTTTTCTCCTAATATTCTAATATTACGAAATTTTCTCTTTAAAATTCATTATACATGTAATTTTATTCTTCAATTTTTTAATCGATGAAAAAATTTTAAATAAATTCTTTCAATTCTGAATCATCCTGTACACATATTATGTATATAGATATTATTACATATGTTACTATACATATACATATAAGTACTATTAATATTTCACGAAAGGTATAATTGATGGAATTAATACAGTAAAACCGCAACCATGTCTAAGTATATAGAAATATATACACATTACATATATGTATCTACAGATATTATACATAGGTACTAATAACAGAAGATATAGGAGATTCTCGTAAAAAAATTGGAAAAATTTTTTAAAACGAAAAAATAAAATAAAAATTATATAGGGGAATGTCGTCAGAGTTGAACCATTGCGATATTTCATATAAGACTACTAATGCGATCTTCATGCGCGCGTAGCAAAACTTCATCTGGCGGAAACAACCTTTTCGTTTAATTGTTTATTTCAGATTTATACAGTAGCTTATCGTTGACGTGAAAAGTTCTGAAATACTTGTCGAAATTGTACCAGAACTTTAAGCAAAAACATGTCATTCACGAGGTAAAAAGATATGACGTTTAATGGTTAATATTTAAGTAAATACCAAAAGGAATTTCCGATTATATGATCAGTTTAGTTGTGGCATTCAGCCTTGCGTTTTATGACGCTTGTCGTCAGAGTTGGGCCATATTGTGTAGTCAGAGTTGGCCGACTGTAATTTTTGTCTTTAATCGAGATAATAGCAGTTTTGACTTTGCAGAATTTAGAAACGATGCCACGACACTTGAGCCGAAACAATTCCGTCGCATGTATTGAATGCAAAAGAGATGTGCACTCGAATTTCAGAAAAAGTTATTTCGTGTGTCACAACTGTAAATTGGAATAATTTTATTTGCAAAATTTTATTGTGCGCATTATATTCGATGCAATAAATGAAAAAAATTGGTCCTAATTTGATTCATGTAATTTTTTCAGGTCATATTAGCATGTATTTTGGCGATTTTTTAAGGTGGTCCAACCCTAACAGCAAAAGCCAACCAACTGACTACAAATTTCATTTTTTTTTTTAAATTTACTATAATTTTTTTGTTTTTTATTTTATATATTTTCGATCTTTGCCATAAGTTTCGTTTTGCTTTAGCCTTTCCAACGATGTGCTACAATAATCTTAATTTTCATTTTTCAAGTAGTTATGGGTAAAAATCGAAACAGGATCCAACCCTGACGACATTTCCCTACGAAAATAAAATAATCCGTTACTGCACTTTCTTGTGCAGTGATTGATTTGGAGTTTTTGTATGTGTGAAAGAATAAATAAAGAAAAAGAAAAACAAATTGCAAAAATACAATAATCGAAAATAAATTGGCGAAAAAAAATTTAGAAAAAAGAAAAACTGAAGAAAAAATAAAAAAAAAATATCTTTATCTCACAGAATTTGTTCGTCGTGTTAATTTTTTTTTTTTTTCTTTATCTAGATACAAGATAACAGAACTTTGAATATTCTCCAAAAAACAAAACAAAAAAAAAAAAAAAAAAACAGAAAAAAAATGAAAACTGAATAAATAAAAATGTAATTATTTTACAGCAACATTTTATTACGTAACACGTGTCGATGTATGTAAGTTATGTTACATACATGTATCTATCTGTTACGCGTATATAATCGTATGTATATTCAAGGCTCGCGCCAATTAGCGCTGATTAATTCGAATTATCGCTGCCTATATAGACTCGAAATTCTCTTGATGCACGTGGGTGTCCAGGATATTAAAACCCCCTGACCTTTACCAAGAACCTATACATATGTGTATATATATATATATATACATAATATACATACATACTTACATACATGTTTATATATACCTTACAGCTAACTTATACCTAGTTTTATACATACATAGCTATATGCAACGATATCCGACGAGCTCCACGAGCTATACCAGTTAAAAAGCTACCCAAGTTGTGTTGCATACGATCTAAATGACGTTGGTATACAGTGAGTACAATACAGAACCCTACCTTACCGACCGAGACGTTAAAAATTTTCGTCTCGATACAATTTCGTTTATTATTTATTTATTTATATTTTTTTGTTTCTTTTATTTTGTGGGCATTTTTATTTTCGATTTTGTTATTTTGATTTTTTTTTCTTCTGTACATAGGTGTATGTATAATAGGTATATAATCATTTGAGCTTCGAATATCAACCGCCAGACGGCGACACTCTCCGACGTGTCTTCAAATTGGACAAGAAATTCAAAAACAAAAGAAAAAAATTAATAAATAAATAAAATTCAAGTAATATTGATCAGTTCGTTTTGTTTTTTTTTTTTTTTGATTTTTCTTTTTCATCGTTCACTAAATATATTATCGTTATTTTTTATATTCCTCTATATTCTTGTTCACGATTTGGTTTTCGTTATTTCAAGATTTAATTTCGAAATCAATATTTCAGACATTACAGAAATTTTCAAAATTTTGACATTTATTTACGGTAAATTCAGAAACAAACCAAAAAATAAAACAATTAAACGAATAATAAAAAATGAAAAGAAGAAAACGAAGAAGAAGAAGTCAGGAAAAATTGTTCGAAGAATCAGAAATAAAAAAAATAATCAGAAAAATTAAAAAAAAAAAAAACAATAAAAATAAGCCAAAAACCATGAAGAAAATATAAGAATTCAAAGAGAAAAATTAAAACAAATATCAAATCGATTCTCGTATTATATTAGGTTCAGAGATAAAAGATAAAAATAAACAAAGACAGAGAAACAGTCGTGCGCGCGCACGGGTCGTCTCCTAATACAAGAAAATTTATCAACACAGAGCGCCATCTGTTGTTACGATAGTTAAACTCCTGTCTAAAATAGCCCACTTTTACCATCCGAGTATAGAATAACGATTTTCATGTCTCTCTCGGTGTGGCAGAGGTAGAGAGGGGACGATAAAAGGGATAACGATAATAATAATAATAACAATAATAATAATAACAATAATAATAACGGTAAAAGTCGAGTTTAACCGAACATAACCGAGGAATTATTCCCGCCCAGAAACGCCCCTTTAGCCTATCGTATTGGCAGGATATTTGTTAGAAAAGGGCGGCAAGGGGGAGGGGGGTTAAAAATACTGTCATGGCTGTTTCCGGGGAAACGAGATATCCAATGAATGAAAAGGTATTCCGAAGGGGAATAAAAGGGGGAGAGTGATGAGAAGGATAGGAAATATATATATAGAGAATAGGGAAGAAGGGGGAGAAAGAGGAGGGATGATTTCGCGAGGGAAACAAAAGACGTTACGTTTCATTTTATTTCATTTTGTTTCGTTTCATTTTTATGTACACGGTATATATACATAGTATATATGTTAGTGTACATAAAGCTTCTGACTGATGCCCTCAGCTTTGGAAGTTTCGTAGAGAAATATACGAGAACAAATGAATGTCGAGATGGATTCTGAACCCGTTTGACGAGACTGAAATGCTACTGTGAATTTCTGGGATAAACGAAAGAGTGAGAAATAGGGGAGGAGGGGAGAATGGGGTAAGACAGGGTAGGGCCCGGTGGGAGGCTACTTTTGTATCTTCTTCTATACGATATTCTCTCTCTATATATATATATATATATATATATATATACATATATATATATATATATCATATACTACACCCTGTAGCTTTATGAAAGGAGGAACAAGGATTTTGATGTATTAAATTTCATAGCTACGTGACAACGAATGCTAAGTTTCAGTACGTGCAATGGATTTATAAATATACATATACATACAATATATGTATATTGTTTGGTATTTTTTTATTTTTTGAAATTTTGAAATTTTCATGGGCTTTCTTCCATGGGCAAAAATTTCTACAAATTTGAAAGAAGAAAAATTTTCAAAAACAGAAAACTGTGGGCCAACCCGAAAACTTACCGCTATGTTAAATACGTTACAATTAATTGATACTATTGTCTTTATAATAAATTAAAGAAGGTTATAAGTATAATTCGTTTTCCCTATACAAATCTTTTTTTCTTCAATGTCTATTCTTCGAATAACTTTGGAACTACTCGAACGATCGATTCCAAAATCTAATCAGATCTGAGTCTTGATGAACCCTTTCGATCGCCGCAAGAATCATTCAAATCGGTTAATTTCTTCCAAAGGTATCCTACGACTAAAAGAGAAATTTTTGTCGTGCAATATCTTTTAAACCAATCGTTCGATTTTTTTGAATCTTACGACGATCGTAAGGGCTATCCAAGAGCTAAGTCTGATCAAGTTTTGAGACTAATCGCACGAACAGTTTAAGAGTTATGCGCTAAAAACATGAAAACAAATTGTTTTTTAATTTTTATTTCTCAAATAACTTTGAAACTACTCGACCGATCGACTCCAAAATCTAATCAGATCTAAGTCTTGATAAATCCTTTCGATCGCCGTAAGAACCATTCCATTCGGTCGATTCGTTCTGAAGATATCGTACGACAAAAATTTGTTTACACACACACACACATACGGACGTCCATCCAAAAATGGTCAGAATAGCTTCCTAGTACCCCAAAACGTCGAGATCTGATGAAAACTCGATTTTCGAAAATCGGACCGAAACCAATAACTTCCCTTCTTTATGAAAATTTTCAATTTTCATTGCGGGAAGTTCAAAAAAAATAAGACACAAATCTTTATACAGAGATTATACTTACGATTTTACTAACAACACAATTACACTTTTTTTTTTGTAACTTCGGAATTAATTGTTTTTTTTTCTTTTTTTGAGAATCTGTACCTACTAATAATAATAATAATGTGTTATATATTAAATATATATAATTTTCCCGGGAGATACGAAGGGAGGAATTGGGCCACATGCTATTAAGAACGATGTGTCTGTCCAAACTCTAAAAACAGTCTTAAAAGACTACTAGAGTTTGAAAATTTCTGTTTTGACTCCTATCCGTCATTCATCTGTCATCACTTATAGGTGAACAGCTATAGAAAGAACTCACGAACTTGAATAGTAGGTATAATAACTGTGGTTATGGAATCGAAGAAAAGAAGAACAAAAAAAGAAGAAAAAAAAAAGAAATACAAAAAACGAAGATCAAGAAGAAGAAGAAGAAAAAAATAAAAAAGGAGAAAACTAAAGAGAAAAAATAAGATACAAATTAAGACTAAGATATTTTGGAATTTTTTCAGATGAAAAAAAAAAAATAAATAAAAAAAATTATGTGACCTTTTTTTGACACTAAAATCGCATTTTTTGTGTCTACAATCTTTATGGAATTTTTGACGCGATGTATATTAAAGCTAGACACACATAGCTTTAGGTATATTGTATATAAGTATATATAATATATGTATATAACTTGAGGCGGTATAAAGATATCGTATTCCGGAAATCCGACACGTCAGAAGAGTGTTTCGAGTACCTAAAAGCAACATCTTTCTAGGTATGTATATATATATATATATACATTATATACATATATACCTTATACCTATACAAGTATAGGTGAAAAATTTTTAGCTGATTAACTTTTCGCGGTCGATATAATCCGAGTGACGTTAACAAGGAGGGTAAGTAAATAATCCCCGAATCCCTAGCCTTAGATTAAGGGGACCGAAGATTTTTTGAAGAAGAAGAAGAAGAAGAAGAAGGAGAAGAAGAAGAACTGCTGCTTAGGAGGATGAAGAGAAGGTTAATTTTCGTTTTTTATAATATGAAAATCTATATTATATATATTTTTTTGTTTATTGAAAAGAAATATTCAAAAAATTTTGTCATAGAGTAAAAACACGTCGATTTAACATAGAATATACCATATATATTTATTATAGATGTATATAATATACTCCCGTTGTTATGGAGGGTCTAAACTAAAATCCGCCCTTCATCCAGCCCCCATATATACATATATATGTATGTACATAGATATATATATATATATATATATATATATATATATATATATATATATATATATATATATATATATATATATATATATATATATATATATATATATATATATATATATATATATATACCTACGCACGACCCTTATGTAATACCGTATAGCATCGTCGACTTCCTACACCCTAAATCCCATACATATACCTATACAGGTTGATTCAAATTGAGCGTACAAAATTTTGTCAATAGATTCCTCGTGATATTCTAAGACTAAATTCCCTTTACCAAAAATTCGTAGGTCTAATAGTTTTCGAGATACGGAATATCTTAGTTTACCAATCACAGAGTCGGAAGCTGACAAATCCAGGGCCGAGTCAAAACAATAAAATCAACAGTGCCCGTGAGTATTAGTCTATAAAATTTTATTTTCGTTTTGTGTAGATGACGTCGACATTCCTGTCGAAAAAACGAAAATTTAATTTAACAGTCTTAAGACCCATGAGCACTGTTAATTATATTCTTTTGATACAGTCCTGACTTTGTCAATTCTAGCTTATCGGTGATTGGTCAACTAAGATATTCCGTATCTCGGAAACTATTAGTCCCTCGAATTTTTTGTAAAGAAAATTTAGTCTTAGAATATCACAAGGAATCTATCCGAACAAAATTTATTATCCTCAACCTGAATCACCCTGTACATATATATCTATGTAGTTAAATATCCCTGAGGGTATAGATCCGAAATTTGCTCTTGCTCAAACGCTACTATACATATACTATATATCCTTGTATAGTAACGGCCCCTTTGTCATTCGGCCATGTGTCTCTAATGCGAGTCTCACTTCGAAGAGAAAGAGAGAGAAATTCTCTATCTGCACTACTCTTCTCTTCGAGGGGGGTCATTTCTCTATTCTATTTCTATTTAGTGCTGTAGGGAATAAAGGAAAGAGGGAGGGAGCATGAAGAGGGAAAGGAAGGCCTTATATCCCCGTATCCCCATATCCTCCTCCGCCCCATGCTAAAAATCCCCCCCTTCCATCGCCAAAAAAGCTCCTTCAGTCGCTTTAGTCGTTTAGGATAAACGCATCATGGAGAATAGAAAGAGAAGAGATGAAAAAGAGAGAGAAAGAGAGAGAGAAGTTTCTCTTCCAACCCCATTTTCTCTATGTATATGTATATATATATATATGTATGTGTATTATGTATATATATATAACACCATGTAAGGGGTTCCTCCTCACTGACTGTGACTAGATTGACGTAAAATCAATGAACAAAGTCAATGAGTTCTCGAGTGGTTACGAATTTCATGTATCGTATATGCTATACGTATAAGGGGTTGGTAGTATATATACATATGTATACTCGTAGTACGTATATACATATAGTACGTACGAATAGTAAAGACACTTTTATATACATATATGTATTAAATGTACATTAAGATCGTTTTTGTATTTTAGTCGATCTAGCCTACTGCCAATTGAAATATAGTTACGATGTATACATATACATACATACGTATTATACATATGTATATTATTCATATACATGTTATGTAGCTTTTTTTCCATTTATTTATTCATTTGTTTCTTTTTTCGTTTTTTACTTCCGAGTTAAAGTACGATGGAGTGGGGCAAAACTGGGTACCCCAAAAATTTGATAAAAATTAAAAATTTACAATTTTTTTATTTTTTTTCCAAAATTGCTGTACACACCGTCATTCATTATAGAACTCTTATTATTAATTTTCGCGCCCAATCATTAGGGATGTCTAAAAATATTTTTCATATACATTTTTTGTATTTTTTTTTTCTTTTATCAAATTTTGTTTTTCAAAATGATTATTTTTTTTACGAAAATTGAAATCTATATTCTTTTCTTTACAATCGAGGATCTCGGATGATTTAATAAGATGTAACTTGGATATTTTTTTTTCCTTTTTCTGGTCCGTAGGTACCCCATTTTGCCCCCCCCCCCCCCCCCCCCCCCCCCCCCCCCCCGCTGCCTGCCCCTTTCCCTATATAAATATACATAGATATATATTATATATGTATTATTTACTTCAGTATTATAGTAGCAGTAAGTATATATTATATATAGTTATATACTCATTCAGTCAGTCAATCAGTCATAAGAACAGCCTGTATGGTTATTATACTCTCGCTTAATTGACAAAAGATTTGTTTATTTGTATATATCTATACATAGATATATTGTATATACCGTGAGCGTCTGGTGAACCGGGTCAGTGAAACGACGATGGCGCTAGTTTTCTTGAAATTTAAAGGGAGAGCCAATACACCAAGAATATCCCTAGTTCAGTTGCGATTACATATGTTTATTCCATGGTCCGTGGAGGCGGCCATTGTATTTGGTTGACAGATATCAGGAGCGTTTTTAGGGTTATAGAGTATTGTAGAGTTGTACACGAGATAGTGAAAATACGTTATGAATGTTTTAGATCGAGACAATAGATCAGCGAACTACAGCGTTTTGGCTAATCGTTAGTTATTGTAAACACATGTCTGGAAATTCTAAAAATTCTACTGCAAATCTTTGTAACCTGTGAAACATAACCTCGAAAAACATTTCGATAGCTGTCTAACATATTTAATGGCCATCCGCATCTACGCTTCGAAAGGCCTAGGGATATTTTCGGGATGTGAGTTAGTTCCCCTTGTGAATTTCAAAAAAGCTATCGCCATCGTCGTTTCACTGACCCGGTTCACCTGACGCTCACGGTATATACCGTAAAAAGTATATAAAATGTAACCGAGATACTTGACTACCGTTCGAACGATAAATAAATAGATTATATAATATATATATATATATATATATATATATATATATATATATATATATATATATATATATATATATATATATATATATATATATATATATATATATATATATATATATATATATATATATATATATATATATACATATATAAGAGATGCGGAACGTATGTTATATGGCTAGCTGGGTCTGCTACTGCAACGGTGTATACTTATGTTTAAATATATACAAGGATCCATCGTCCACTTGAAAAACTGTACAGTCATTCTCGCTAACAAGTGACTATCTTCTTTTTTTTCTGTTTTTTTTCCAGTTTTTTTTTTAGTTCATTTTGTTTTTTATTTATTTATTTTTTTTTTAACAAACTATCTACATCTATATATGGCCTCTTCGAAACGAGTTTTTATATAGAACGTATATATAAGTAAATAGAAAATATATAAAGTAATATAGTTTGAGAAATTTGAAAAATTTTAGAGACGAACAGAAGAATAAAAAACAATTAAAAGAAAAAAAAAAAAAGGAAGGAAAAATTGGTTTATCGTCGTTATTTTTGGATGTGATTTTAATATTCTTAAAACCCATATCTGCGACAAAGAATTACACATTTTTTGATACCAAGATCGTCGTAATCGGTTAACTACAGCAGTTTCAATCCATTATTATCAAAATGTGCACGCCAAGTGTTGAATATTACGTCTACAGCTTTTGAAAAAAAAAAAATCTATTTTATTGAATATTTCGAGTTTAGATAATCCCTGGACATAAAAAATCACGATCAGAAAAAGTTGAACATTTTTCGAAACCGCTAAAGTCCCAATAAAATAGAAAATTTATATACACCGTGAGGTCCAGACACGCCTAACCGTAGGCATCCCAACAGTCATTTGTTTTTCATGAATTAAGCAACAATATCTGACTTTTATTGGTCTAAACAGCCACTACTACATCGCCTGCCGATAAAGCCATCTTAATCTGTTGCCAAATTAATTAAAAAATTAATTACAGTTACTAAATTCATGAAAAACAAATGACCGTTGGGATGCCTACCGCGAGGCGTGTCTCGTCCGTACATAACCTCTGCACGGCAGTGATGCGGGTGTACTGCAATAAGTGAACCGCATTTGCAGCTAGATAATCGATTCTATTTCAAAAGTCGATTTTATCTAACTACATGTGTGTACGTGGTTCACAGAGGGTGAAATACGTATATGTATTTATATATAGGGTGTACGTATATGTACATACGCACTTAACACGTAATATGGAAGATCGTATCTAACAACCAACTCCATAAGTTTAACAAGTATTAGAAGAGTATATACAAGACCCACAAATGTATATATGTATGTACCTACATCATACATGGCATGGGATAAAGGAAAACTAGAAGTGTTCTCGTTCAATTGACTCCGCCATATTGAATTAGATTCTATGGGGTCCTCGACGGTATTACATCCCACTCTATTTCGAATAGCTGCGGGGCTCCTCCTCTTTTATATACGTTAGTAAGCATATCACGAATAAGGGTGACGAGAAAAAAAAAGTATTACTTTTACTTTTTGTAGTTTTTGATTCTTTTTTTTTTTTATTTTTATTTTTTTGATTATCTCACGATCATTTTTAAAACGTTTTTATAGGTCTCTTCTTTTGTTTATCACGTTCCTAGGCCATTTCAAAGCGGTTTTTAGACCGAAGAAAACTGTTTTTTGTTATCGTTTTTCGTTTTAGAAATTTTTCTGTCTCTTACAAAACGTTTTTAAGTTTTTATTTTCGTCTTTCATGGTCCTCGGTCATTTCAGAATGTTTTTTAGACTGAACAAAACTGTTTTTTTGTTCTCGATTTTCGTTTTTCAAATTTTTCCGTCATTTTCAAAACGTTTTTAGATCTCTTTTTTTTTTTGTTTTTCACAATCCTCAGCCATTTCAAAAAGTTTTTTAGACCGAAGAAAACTGTTTAGTGTTCTCGATTTTCGTTTTTCAAATTTTTCCGTCATTTTCAAAACGTTTTCAGGTCTTTTGTTTTTTGTCTTTCACATTCCTCGGTCATCTCAGAACGTTTTTTAAACCGAAGAAAACCATTTTTTGTTCTCGTTTTTGGTTTTTCAAATTTTTTCGTCATTTTCAAAGCGTTTTTCACGGTCCTCAGTAATTTCAAAACGTTTTTTAAACCGAAGAAAACGATTTTTTGTTCTCGTTTTTGGTTTTTCAAATTTTTTCGTCATTTTCAAAGCGTTTTTCACGGTCCTCAGTAATTTCAAAACGTTTTTTAAACCGAAGAAAACCATTTTTTGTTCTCGTTTTTGGTTTTTCAAATTTTTTCGTCATTTTCAAAGCGTTTTTCACGGTCCTCAGTAATTTCAAAACGTTTTTTAAACCGAAGAAAACCATTTTTTGTTCTCGTTTTTGGTTTTTCAAATTTTTTCGTCATTTTCAAAGCGTTTTTCACGGTCCTCAGTAATTTCAAAACGTTTTTTAAACCGAAGAAGACTATTTTTTTGTTCTCGTTTATGATTATTAGAATTTTTCCATCATTTTCAAAACGTTTTTAGGTCACTTTTCTTATTGTATTTCACGTTCCTCAGTCATTTCAAAACGTTTTTTGAAACGAATAAAACAGTTTTTTCTTCTCATTATTGTTGTTTCACGTTTTTCTGTCATCTTCAAAACGTTTTTAGATCTCTTTTTGTTTTTTGGTTTTTACGTTCCTCAGTCATTGTAAAACGTGTTTTTGAAAAAAAAATAAAAAAGAAAACTGTTTTTTTGTTTTTTTTTGTTTTCGTTTTTAGTTGTAGTCAGATATATTTACAAACAATTTTCTCTTTTTTCTTTTACTTTTACATCTTCTTTCCTTAATTATTCATTTTTTACAATTATACATAATATGTATACGTATATAATCATAATCGTATATATTATATCATATACCTAATTCCGGCCTATATATTTACCACAAAATATACATACCTATATACCTAACTATATATTAAATATATACAATATATATATATATATATATATATATATATATATATATATATATATATATATATATATACATATAAAAATTCAAATTATATTATATCAATAAATTTCATATACCCAGGTGTTACACGAATTACTTCTCCCTCTTATTTATATACCTATACGTATAACATTTATATATTATATATACAGTTACATTTACAATGAAATAAAATGAAACGAACGGACAATCTTATACATATATGTATATATGTATATGTATATGGCTATATATATACTTATATATTTCTCTACTGCACCTTGGAAGCTAGGTATGTATACCTTATACCTAGGCACACACGTATTACAATTACAATAATAATAATAATAATAATAATAATAATAATAATAATAGTTACGACTATGACAGTAATGGGTGTACAATGAGGCATGGAATCGTCACAAAGAGTCTTGGTTTAATAGGAGTCTGGTTTCAACCATTGTACCTAATGCTGTACTGGCTACAGTATATAACACCTTTTTTTTCTTCCTTTTTCCTCTTTTACTTTTTTTTTTGTTCGTTTCATTTTTTTTTTTTTTTCTATTTTCTCGATTTCGGTTTTCTCTCTTTCTTTTTCTTTCTATCCACAGACATATACAGGGTGATTCACTTCCACCGGGCCATATTAGATAGGTGGGTTCCTGAGGTAATTCTAAGACCAAAAGTCCTTCACCAAAACTTCGAGAGATACTTAGTTTCGGATCTACGGAGGATCTGGGTTGACCAATCACAGAGCTCACACGTAACTGAGACAGGGCCGTTAAATATCTAGAATTAATATCTTGATGAATAAGATGTGAGTTCTAATTAGTCGTGATCAATTTGGGTATCTTTTGTGACTTGAAAATTTGCGATGTCCTGGAATTGCTACTGGCATCGTTTCCGTTGTCCAGGTCATTCAAGTTATTCTCCTCGTGATCCAGATCGTGCGCTTCGTAGTTTTCGTCGTCCAGGTCGTGCGCTTCGCAGTTTCTGTCATCCAGGTCGTTCGCGTCATGGTTTCTATCGGCCAGGTCGTGCGCTTCGTGGTTTCCGTCGTCCAGGTTGTTCGCAACGTGGATTTTATCGTCTAGGTCGTTTGCTTCGTGGTTTTTATCGTCCAGGTCATGCGCTTTATGGTCTTCGTCGTCTAGGTCTTTCATAATGTGGTTTTTATACCATCCAGGTCGTGCGCTCCGTAGTTTTTGTCGTCCAGGTCATGCACTTCGTAGATTTTGTAGCCTAAATCGTTCACGACGTGGTTTGCATCGTCCAGGTCGTGCTCTTCGTAGCTTTTATAGCCCAGGTCAAAATGATGGTAGAAACCGCAAACAACCTGGACGATAGAAACCTCGTTGCGAACGACCTGGATGGCGAAAACTGCGAAGCGCACGACCTGGACGACGAAAACTACGGAGCGCCCGATCTGGGAGACAAAAACTACGAAGCACACGACCTGGACGACGAAAACTACGAAGCGCACGACCTGGACGACGAAAACTACGGAGCGCACGACCTGGATCACGAGGAGGATAATTTGAATGACGTGGACAACGAAAACGATGCCAGCAGCAATTCCAAGACATCGTAAATGTTCAAGTCACAAAAAATGCCTAAATTCATCATGACTAAATAGAACTCATATTCTAATTATTAAGATATCAATTCTAGATATTTAACGGCCCTGTCTCAGTTACGTGTGAGCTCTGTGATTGGTCAACCTAGATCCTCCGTAGATCGGAAACTGAAGATCTCTCGAAGTTTTGGTAGAGGACTTTTGGTCTTAGAATTACCTCAGGAACCCACCCATCTAATATGGCCCGGTGGAAGTGAATCACCCTGTATATGGGACATTTCATGTCACTTCGACCTATAGATCTGACCCTTGATCTCTCGAAACGAATTTTTGAATAAAATAAACAAAAATCGATAAAATAAAAAAAAATAAAAAAGAAAAGGTTTCAATATTCTCGATTATCCGTCTTCTTTTATTTTTTTTTTTTTAATTCATTTATTCTGTTCATTATTATGAACGAAATTTTATTCTATTCATTCCAATTTATCGAATTTTGATATATTATCGTATTTAGTATCAAAATTTTTTGTAAAAATTTTTTTTTTTTTTTTTCTATAATTTATTTATTCATTTTTCGATTTTCACTAAATTTGGTAAGATTTCTTCGCACTTTATATCCTCCGGGCTTTTGTGTATATTTGGTCCATAGATATATACGTGAAGAAAAAAAAAAAAAGAAAAAAAAAAAAGGCGAGCATATTGTAGCCTGAATGACGATGAATAAGAGCTGAGAGTTTCTGGAATAGAGTACCTAACCTTCACCTATACCTATACCTAACTTATACCTTCTAGCACCTACTTCGCGAACCTGAGAGTCGAGAGAGTTGAGAGACCCCCGAGAGATCCGAGAGGAATGGGAGAGTCGAGAGCTGAGGACCCTTCCCTATTACTGAACATCAAGGGCTTTTCCTCCTTCTCTTCTCCTCTCCTCTCCTCTCCTCTCTTCCCTTTAACTTCAATGTCCTCCTATCCCTCTGTCCCTGTCCCTGTCCCTGTCCCTGTCCTTGTCCCTGTCCCTGTCCTTGTCCATTCATCCATCCATCCTTCCTACCCCTACATAGCCACCTACTCGACAAATCAGTCGGCTTCCACTAATTGCGTTTCCCAAAGGTCCTATTATTGCTGCTGTTGGCTGCTGTTGCTGCAGAAAACTCGACGAGAATTCTATATATGCAGATATATGGGCAAGTCCATCAATTATATTAGAAAAATTTATATTGAAAAATTTGATTCTTTGATACTCTAAAAATTTAGGTTTCTTACTGAAAAAGGTCTCAGCTTTTGGATAAAAAAAATTTGAAAAGAATAATAAACGCACTCGAAAAAGCTGTTTTTTTCTTTCAAAAGAAAAAACATATTTTAAAAAAAAAAAGTGTTGCACAGTTTTAATTATCGGCGATTATCTCGAAAACTGGCAAGTCCATTAATTATATTAGAAAAATTAACAAGACATCGAAAAATTTGATTCTTTGATACTTTAAAAATTTAGGTTTCTTACTGAAAAAGGTCTCAGCTTTTGGATAAAAAAAATTTGAAAAGAATAATAAACGCACTCGAAAAAGCTGTTTTTTTCTTTCAAAAGAAAAAACATATTTTAAAAAAAAAAAGTGTTGCACAGTTTTAATTATCGGCGATTATCTCGAAAACTGGCAAGTCCATTAATTATATTAGAAAAATTAACAAGACATCGAAAAATTTGATTCTTTGATACTTTAAAAATTTAGGTTTCTTACTGAAAAAGGTCTCAGCTTTTGGATAAAAAAAATTTGAAAAGAATAATAAACGCACTCGAAAACGCTGTTTTTTTCCTTTCCAATAACGTGTTTTTTTTTTTTTTTATGGATTTTGATAAGATATTCAAAAATAACAAAATATATTTGAAAAGGTGAGAATTTTTCATATGAGAAAACTATTTTTTTATATTTATTTTTTGGCGATAAAGATACGATAAAAAATTTGCAATTCTATTCTTCAGTTATAACGTCAATGTACGAAAATTTAATATCGTTAAATAAAATAAATGAGGCCAATTTTTTTTTTTTTTTAGATATTGTCAACGAATGTTAATCCGGAGATTAAAAATCAAAATGACAATTTTTGCGGAAATTTATATCTTTTTTTTTTTTGAACCGAGGAGTTCGAAATCAAATATTTAGAATTGTTGGATTTTTTCTCACGAGAAAATACCCGATTTCTATATATTTTTTGTTTTTTTGGGTGGGGGGGTCAATCTTGAAACGAGGATAATTAAATGCGATTTTAATCGCGTCTTTATCGTGATTCAAAAAATCTATTAAAAAAAAGTTTCTGAATTAAAACTCCTTATACTCTTTTAGAATATATTTTCAATTTCTCCGATAACTGATAAAAAAACGTTTCCAAATTAGACTTTTTCCATTTTCTTTTTATCAATTTTCAGATTTTTTCTCGGAGGCGAAACTGAGAAATTCTTATCGAGTAGATAACCGATCTGATTTCGATCTCAAAAGATTGATATTTTAATGAAAAGAAAAAAAAAAAAAACTGACTCAAAACCACAAAAACTAAAATTTTTGATCGTATAAATTCTATACCAAAAAAAAAATAAAAAATAAAAAATAACTTTTACTTTCTTTGTAAAAAAAAATTACAGAAAAAGAAAAACAAAAAAAATTAATCTTGTTCAATTTTTAAACTTCGGATCTCCGGGACTCCTGTAGACTATATCTGGACTCTTCCAGACTGCATAAAGTCGAACGTCAGTTAAATTACAGAAAATAGAAGGCAATTTAACTATTTTATAATCTACTCGAGTCTCTCTATTCGAGTATCTCATTATTGAAGAGAAAATTAACGATTCGTTATATATGTACATTAGACCACTCGAGGTATAACTAAGACCCTCTCAAGCCTATAATATTGAATCACTCTGTAGATAGTAGATTCGATTTGAAACGATAATTTGACAGTTTCGAGAAAAAAAAAAAAAAAAAAAAAAAACACAGAAATTTTCATCCCGCAGCAAATCGTCTAAAAATAAAATAACGAATTAATCATCTGCTAGAAATTTGTAAGAAAAATTATTTCAATTTTTTTTTTTTCAAAATTGTTGAACAAAAAAAAAAAATAATAAAATCGTCTTTCAATTAATTTCGTACAAATAATTCTATTTAATTAAATATCGTCGTTTCTATCTGATAAATTTTCGTAAGATATTTTTTTTTTTTTGTACTTTTTCAGATTTTTCGTTAATTTTATTTTTTTATCATTTTTTTTTTTTTTTTTTTTTTGCTGATCGGAAAACGACCGCGACTCACCCCCCCCCTGACATCGCCGCGTCTGTGCAGCAACGAGGGAAATATACGCAGCTATACATAGTATATATACCTATATACCTATATACCTATATAGTATATAAATATATGTATATATAGTGCGTTCCCATGGTTACAACGGTGAAAATCGCACCACCCCCTTTTCAGATAACGTTTCCCTCTCTAACGGTACATAGTATATACTATATACTATACATAGGGGAGGGAGAAGATGACAAAATGGTGCGCGGTACAACAATGCCTTCTATACCCTCTACTACATCGTCCGGGACTACCATTTGCGTTGTTGTAATTCGTTCAAAGTTTTCAAAAATTTATTATCCATTTTCGACTTACCAAAGAAATAAGAAAACCAGAAGAATTTTGAAACAAAAAAAATTCCAGCTAGTTGGAACAAAGAAGATAAAATATTTTTATTCTTATTTCATATCCAAAAAATTCAAATCTAAAGACACAAGACGTTTGATTTTTATTTTATTTTATTTATTTATTTTTTTTTTTTTGAATTTAAAGAAAAATATTCAAAATTTTAGAAACTCGTTTTGTATTTTTTATCTCGAGGATGAGGAATTGTGGGAACTAGAAATTGACGAAAAGTGAGGAGAAATTGTTTTTTTTTTTTTTTTTTTGGGGCTTGTAATGATTCACCCTGTTTCCGAAGAAACACTCTCAAGCACCCGGTGGCGCCCGTATTGACACTATCTAGGATCTAAGATCTCCAGAATCACTGCAGTAACAATTCCTGGGCCTGGTGGCTACACGGAGGGCGGGCGTGTAGACGGGACAGGACAGGACAGAACAGAACAGATAGACAGACAGACAGACACGATTTTATGTAATACGATGGTGGAGACTAGATCCTATCTTAAAACCACTAAACAAACTACTTCCTAGAGACTTGAGATTATTCAAAGATGGTTGCTGCTGTTGCTTCTGGGGTTAGAGACAGACACTTTCAGTCATAAGAAGAATTATACTTAACACCATACATCGTGCAGGATAAAAAGAATTTCGAATTATATACATATTTAAAAAAAAAAAAAACTGGTACACAGTTTTAGTTATCGGCGATTATATCGAAAACTGTTAACTTTTTGAGGAAATTTTTCTAAACAAAAATTGTAGGGATTAAGAAACTGCGACTTTTATCTTCAGAAGAATTTTTTGTTGGATCGATAACCTCGGAGATATATTGTGATAAAGAGATCAACAATATCGAATTATATACATATTTAAAAAAAAAAAAGTGTTGTACAGTTTTAGTTATCAGCGATTATCTCGAAAACTGTTCACTTTTTGAGGAAATATTTCTAAACAAAAATTGTAGGGATTAAAAAACTGCAACTTTTATTTTCAGAAAATTTTTTTGTAGGATCGATGCCCTTGGAGATATATTGTGATAAAGAGATCAACAATATCGAATTATATACATATTTAAAAAAAAAAAAAGTGTTGTACAGTTTTAATTATCGGCGATTATCTCGAAAACTGTTCACTTTTTGAGGAAATTTTTTCAAACAAAAATTGTAGGGATTAAAAAACTGCCACTTTTATCTTCCGAAATTTTTTTTGTAGGACTGATAACCTCACAAATATATTGTGGTAAAGATATCAACAATTTCGAATTATATACATGTTTAAAAAAAAAAAGTGTTGCACAGTTTTAGTTATCAGCGATTATCTCGAAAACTGTTCACTTTTTGAGGAAATATTTCTAAACAAAAATTGTAGGGATTAAAAAACTGCGACTTTTATTTTCAGAAAATTTTTTTGTAGGATCGATGCCCTTGGAGATATATTGTGATAAAGAGATTTAAACACTTTTGCAGGCATATCGTTGATAAAAAAAATTGTTGTGGTTTGATTTTAGCTGATATCTCAGTATAGACACTGACTTTTCGAAATAGTGTTCTGGACAAGAGTTGGAGTCATTGAATAGCCGCGTCTTTTATATTCTTACGATTTTTTCACAGCATCAAGCACTCCGGAGATAAATCACAATGTACCGGAAATTGAATAGCGGTTCTTTATATGCTTTGCTCCAAAACGCATTTAGAATATCGCATATATCTCCGTATTTATTAATTTCTCAAAAAACTGTTTCTGACAAAAGTTGAAGTACTTTAAAATCCGCGTCTTTTATATTCGCACAATTTTTCCGCAACGTCAAACACTCCGTAGATATATCACAATATAAAGGAAATGAAATTTTTGTAACTTCGTAACTCCAAACCGCATATATAGATTATCGCAGATATCTTCGCGTTTATTAATTTCTCGAAAAACTATTTCAGACAATAATTACAGTGCTAAAAAATCCGCATCTTTTATGTCCTTAGTAACATTTCGCTAGAATCAAGTGTTCGAAGGAAAAATGAGGTCGAAGCACGTTCTCTCATTATTTCTAGATCAGGAATACGTGCCATTGCATATCTAGCCTTGTATATATTATATAGAAAATAATAATAAGTACATAGAGATGAATAATATATAATAATATATGTATAAAGATGAAATAAATGAACGAGCAGAGGATTACGTCGGTTTTAACGAGCTACGCGACGTTAATTAATTGTCTTATCCCTCCCCGTTTCTCTTTCTCTTTCTATTTATCATAAAGCGACGGGCAGCTGCTGCTGCTGCTGCTGCTGCTGCTGATTCAAGCCGCGAGCTGTCAAATGATTAATTCAAATATCGCGAAGGTGTCACCGAGTCAACGCGACGTGAAATTCTACAGAATTACGCAAAACTAATCGATGAAAAATGACTCAACTCGCGATGTTATCTAACTCGCCACTTTTTCTTCCAACTCAAAATGTGTTTTCTTTTTTTTTTAATTTGTTTCAGTGACTAAACTTCCAATTTTTTAATGACTCAAAAATTAAACTCGCATCCTGAGGATTCCAGGAATTGAAACTCGACTTGTTATCACTCAAAAATATTTTTTTAACGCCTTAATTAATTTCGCGATTAAATTCTGCGCTCGAATGAAGAAGAAGAAGAAGAAGAAGAAGAATTGTTTTTAATTCTCTTTAATCAATGACTCAGATATATTTCTCGTGAATTTGTCAACGACTCGTGAGACTTTGAATGACTTAAAAAGAATTGTAGTCAGTTTAAGATAATATTTGATGACTTGGAGAGATTTTTAACCGCTTTTGAGACAAATTATGAATTTCTTAGTTACTTGAAATGAGTTACGGAGAGTTTGAGCCGATATTTGATGACTCGGAAAGGTTTTTAGCCACTTTTGTAACGAATCGCCAGATGTTGAATGATTCAAAACGAGTTACAACAAGTTTAAGACGATATTTAATAACTTAGATAGATTTATGCGAATTTTAACGTCTTAAAATGAATAACAGCAAACTTTGAGACGATATTCGATGGCTTGGAACAACTTTTATTGCTTTTCTCTGTGACTTATGCGACTTTTATTGACTCAAAATGAATGAAAATGACTTTCAGACAAGATTCAATGACTTAGACAGATTTATAGCGATTTTCAAGATAACTTAAGTACGAGTTTCAAAAACTTAAAATAAATAACAGTAACTTTTAGACGATATTCGATGACTTAGATAGATTTATAGTGATTTTAAGGCGAGTTTGAATGACTCAAACTGGATCAAAGTAACTTTCAGACAATATTCAATGACTTAGAATGATTTTTAGTGACTTCAACAGCTCGAAAAGAATAACAATAACTTTAAGACGATATTCAATGTCTTAAATATATTTATAGTGACTTTTATGCGAGTTTGAATGACTCAAACTGAATAAAAGTAACTTTCAGACAATATCCAATGACTTAGAATGATTTTTAGTGACTTCAACAGCTTGAAGTGGATAACAATAACTTTTAGACGATATTCGATGACTTAAATAGATTTATATACGAGTTTGAATGACTCAAAATGAATAAAAGTAACTTTCAGACAATATTCAATGACTTAGAATAATTTTTAGTAACTTTAAGTATCAGTTACTCAATTTTCATTTACTAAAAATTATTAAAAGTATCTCACAGAGAAAATCCGACGACTTAAAGAGACTTATTATAATAAAAAGATTTTCGGGATAACTTGTGCGATTTTCAATAACTCAAAATGAATACCTAGAAGTGTCTTTCAGACAATATTCAACACCTCAAAGATATTTCTAATAACTTCACGCGATTTTTTACTTGTTTGTCTAACTTATCACATATATTATATATAAAATTTGGAACATCAGACTGCAAATATCTCTCTCTCTCTCTCTCTCTCTCTCTCGTGCATGCATACAGTTGTAACATATGTACATATACACCGTATATGCATTAACAGAACGTTCTCTAACGAGTATATACATACTATATATATATACATATATATACGTATATAACTATCGGTTGATTATATATCACGTACCATACGTACATATATGTATATACATACCTACTATTGCTGTACCACCCATCAGGCATCAACCCATCACACATATGTATATACCAATACGTGTACATATATACATCAATAATATACAAATTTATATACATATAGAAAAGTGTGAGTAAAAATGACGAAACAAAAAAAAAAAAAAAAAAATAACGAAAAAAAAAAAAGGAAAAAGGAGAATGAGAAGCACAAAAAGATCGAGATATAGTGTGAGTACGGTTATACATACATACATACTTCATCCGAATACATATAGAGGCGTCTAAACCCGCGGGGAATGAAAAAGGCGAACAATTGAACGACGCGACGGTGTATACGCTATACGCTATATATACCTACGAGCAACGCGACGTAACGCCCGAAGGTCCCCATCAGTACGTCCGCGAGTATATATCCCCCTCCTCCCTAACCTCTCCCATCTACCAACCTCCTAACCCCCCATAGCGCTTGGGCTTGCTTTATATACACTACCCCGGCCATCGTCTAGGGTTACAAAATGAGAGGGGAATATTAAGTCGCGAGTATAACAAAATGGCCGCTCTGTAAATCCCTGACTATATATATACGCTGTAGCTGGATTTTAAACTAAAAAAATTAAAAGAATAAAGAAAGAAGGGGAAGAGAAAGAGAGAGAGAGAGAGAGAGAGAAAAGATATCAAAAAATAAATAAACTAAACTACATATAGTTCTATATATACACATAGTACGTGACCAGGGATCGAAATTCAACATCATGGAAAAGCTAGGTTAGGGTTAGGACTTTCGTGACTGGGAGGTGAGGGGGAGTTTTGGAACTCTATTTCTGTCCTTTTTTTTTTTCTATATACTCTCTTTGTCTATTCTTCTTCTCTCTCCCTCCTCCATTCGTTGATGATCGGGATTCGAATCAACCACGAATCGACTCGTACTCGAATGGAAGATAAATTGATAAGGTTGGTAGACATGCGCGGACTAACCAACGCGATATCTCTTAAGTATTATCTGTGTGTGTGTGTGTATAGCTATATTTGTTATCTAACCTATAACACGTATTTTACTATACGGACCAGATCATCCTACCTATACACACCTTATATCCTAAATTCAAAATCCCACTACCAAACTATTACCAATTAATGTTGGTACGGATAGAGGATTGAGGATAGATAAATGGGAAAAGGGGGGGGGGATGGATATCTAAGGTCGAAACTGTTTCCCTGACTACGCCCGCAATATATTAGAGACGATTATCAACGACTCACGCTTTTGTTTCAATCCCTCTTAATTCATCTTTTTTTTTTTTGTTTTTTTTTTTTTTGTTTATCTACAGGGTGAGTCAAGACGAAATTTTAAACTTGGATATTTCAGGGTTGAAGATAACAAAAATATAATTATAGATTATTTTGAAAATATTAAATTGTTTTTTGTTTTTTTTTAGATAATTACCAGTTTTTGAATTTATAATTTTTTTTATATCTACAGGGTGAGTCAAGGCGAAATTTTAAACTCGGATAATTCAGGGTTGAAGATAACAAAAATATAATTATAGATTATTTTGAAAATATTAAATCGTTTTTTCTCGAGTTTTTGAATTTATAATTTTTTTTTTTTTTTTTTTTTATCATAGGGATTATAATTGTAACGATTTAAGACAAAATAAACAATATTTGAACTTTGGATGACATTGAGAATTTGATTTTGGATATAAAATATTTTAAAACACTGTCTCGTGTCCTCGTCTGATACTGTGAAACTAATGTTTGAAAGATTCTTTTCATATTTCGTTTCGTTTGGGAGAATAAATTTCTTGAGTTACTATAAACGACCCATCCTGTATATAAAAACTGTAACTATACATATTTGACAATTTTTTAACATATTTTTCATCATATTTTGGTAACAATAATACGGATAGTTTTCACATTTGAAAATCAGTTTCTAGGATTAATTTTAGCCTACGATGAGACAAAAGTAAGAAACTTTTAAGAATTAAGTGTGACAACTAAGGGTCGACTTGTACACATTTAGATTAATGTGACTCCTTTAAGACGTGTAAAACAGATTATGGAAATTATTGGTTTGATTTATTGAGTAAAATTCTTTTTATAGAACGCCGGGGTATGGAAGGTTTTTTGAAATTTGTTTAGATTTGAAAGAAGAAAAAAAAGTCAAAAATTGCAAATGTTAAAATAGGTTTGAAGAAATTTGATGAAAAATTTTCAAAAATTCGGTGTAACCGTATGAAAATGTTTCAGCAAACGATTCGTAGTAAAATAATTCCCGTTTCTTAATGTTTGTTTTTTTTTTTTTTGTATTTTCTCGAAAAAAAAAACAGTTGAAAACAATAAGAAGGAAAAAAAATTTTTACTGAGCCGGTTCTATAAGTTTAAAAATTTTTATATCTTACAGACGATTTTTCAGAATTTTTAAATACAATGTCGATCGATATGGGTCGTTTTCGAAAAAATTGTAAAAAATTCAAATCGGTTAAAAAAAAAAAGAAAAAAAAAAAGAAAAAACATTGAGTGATTCTCAAAGTGAGGGAAATCATATAAAAGATCGTGGATCCAATCCGAGAGGAGGATTAGACGAAAAACTGGATTTTAACTCATAGCTACGTATAAATCGCGATATTGAAAAAAAATAAAATCAATCTTTTTTTTGTTTTTTATAATTATTTGACTTATGAAATCTCTTAAATAATTATCAACGATGGTAACGATAATAATAATAATAATAATAATAATAATAATAATAATAATAATAATAATAATGGCTCAATTTTATTTCAGGTCTTGAAATTTTGTTTTCATTTATTTATTTATTTTTGCTCTCGTTGTTTGTTCAATCTTTATTCTTCTTTTTTTTATTTCTCCTATTGTTTCTTGTTTTGTTATATTTCTTATTAATTTCAGAATTACTTTACTCAAAATTTCGCTTCCCACTGTTTTGTTTTTTTTATTTTGTTCTTTATTTTTGTTTTTTTCTTAATTTTTATTTATTTGTATTTTTTCAATCGCAATTACCGCAATTAACGGATTATTAATTATTGACCAAGTTCAGAGAATAAACAAGAAACAAACGCAAAGACAAAACGTAATTTGTGTATTTAATTATTATTAACGTACTAATATCGGGTAGCGTGGCCGAGCGGTCTAAGGCGCTGGTTTAAGGCACCAGTCTCCTCGGAGGCGTGGGTTCGAATCCCACCGCTGCCAGTTTAATTTTTGTATGTGTCATGTCATGTAATTTCATTTTATTTGTTGTTATTGTGTCTTTTTGTTTTGTTTTGTTTTGTTTTGCCAATTTACGACAAGAATATTGAAATAAAAATAAAGAACAACAATAATAATAATAATAATAATAATAATAATAATAATAATAATAGTATAGAAAAGACGATAATTTATTCACAAAAAATGTAGAAACAGAAAGCAAATTTTTATTATTTTTTTTCCTATATCCTTTTGTTTTTTGTTTTTTTGATTTTTATTTATCCAGAGAAATTAAGATACGAGTTAATTTAATTTAACTAAATAAACGAAATAATAAACAGAGAGATGAGAATTTTTTAGTTTTTTTTATTTGTTTGTTTGTTTTTTTTTTTCGTATAATTCTTAGACGTGTAAATAATTACCACACGTAGATCAGGTAGATAAAAATTATAATAATGATAATAATAATAATAACAATAATAATAATAACGAAATACATTCATCAGCTTTTAAAAATCGTCGCTTAAATATCCCGAGGGCGCCAGCTGATTGCTATAGCTCAATTTATCATCTATCACATGTTGATAATACAGGATTATATTATTATCGAGAATTTTACAAAAAATTTGAACGATAATTACAAACGAATATCATTTTTATTTTTACCACTTTTTTTATTGCTTGAATTTTTTTTATTTCTTTTCCTTATTCTATTAATTATTAATTTTCAGTTTCGTTTCTATTTTTTATTTTTTTCTTTCTTTCTTTCTTTTCTTCATTCGTTTTTGTTTTCTGAAAGATTTTCAAAACTCTGTTATCACAAATAAACCAAGAACAACCAAAAAAAAAAAACTAATAAATTAAAAAAAAATTCTAAATTCCCGTTTATTTTCTATTCTTTTTTTTTATTATGGTTTATTCTTGGATTCAAAGCTTATCTATTCGACGGTGAGACAGATATAGATATAAATCGTTCGATTCATGCTTCATATTTCTTATTTAACACATTAAAACGCATATATATATATATATATATATATATATATATATATATATATATATATATATATATATATATATATATATATATATATATATATATATATATATATATATATATATATATATATATATATATATATATATATATATATATATATATATATATATATATATATATATATATATATATATATATATATATATATATATATATATATATATATATATATATATATATATATATATATATATATATATATATATATATATATATATATATATATATATATATATATATATATATATATATATATATATATATATATATATATATATATATATATATATATATATATAAAGATAAGAATATATTTTCTTTTTTTTTTTTTGAATCTGAACTCCTTTTCCACATCCATACATACAGATATTTGTCATATAATATGTATGTATTTAGGTATGTATATATATATATGTGTGAATAGATATAAAAATAGATATAAAAATACAAAAAAATCGATCTAAGAACTGCATAACGTATTAGATAAGAATTATTATCACAAACTTACAAGAAACCAAATAATTGTCATAATACGTTATACTATATAACATGAATACATACTAGTCATAGAATTAAATTACGTGTTAAAATCATTGAAAGGAATGACGTATCTTCGTAATGTTATATACATACAATTTATATGTATACCTACGTAGTATCTAGTGCTGACGAAAAAAGAAAAAAAAACAAAAAAAAAAAACCAAGTGACTCGTGTGTTAATTAAATAATTAATTAATTAAATATAAATAAATAAATAAATTGATATGTACAACAAATAAATAGTAAAATTTTGAGTATAATAATAATAATAATAATAATATCAAGAAGAATTGATTACTGAATTTAATTAATTGAATTAAATAAATTAAATAATTAATTAATTTCACCTCTGTTTGGTTACCGTAAGAGTAAAATAGAGGAAGGCAAAAAAGAAAACTGTTTTACCGATGGGACCGATAATTCGGATGGTAAATTAGTTCGCTATTTTATCTACATAGAGAGAGAGAGAGAGAAACAGAGAGTGAGAGAGAAAGAATAGATATACATGTTACATTGAACTGTACATTTGTGTGTGAAATTGAGTCACACCAGCTGTTCCCCGAGAAGTAGAGGAGGATTAGTAAGAAATTCAGTGAACGAGCGGGTGAGTGAGTGAGTGAGTTAGGTTCTAGGAGCACGTTTACCATTTTCTTTACTATTCATTTATTTAAGTGTTTAATTAATAAAAAAAGAAAAAAAAAAAATACGTAAAAAACGAAAAGAAAAAAAATATAAAAAACTGTTGAATGATAATAAACAATGAATATTAAATCGAGCGAATGAAATTTTTGTAATGATATGAAGTGAGGAGGAATAAAACAAAGTAAATAAATAAATAAGAAATAAAAAGAATAAAGAAACGAAGAATTTGTAGTTTTTCTTGTATTTTTTTTTTGTATATATATATATATATATTTTTTTTAATTTCCTTCGACGAAATGATGGAGGATCTTAAAATCGTACAGATATCATTATGGGAAACTACTAAACTCCATTTTCTATCATTCGTATTCGGTGTTTATTTGATAACTAAAAGATTTATCAAATGGGCATGGAATCCAAATAAATTTTTCGTTATACTCGAAAGGGACAATCCACCGTTGTGCCTTGTCGATAATAGTCTTGGGAAACACTCGTACGTTAAACTCAAGGTTCGTATTTACCCGTATTATTATTATTATTATTATTATTATATTTTATATATACTTCATAATATATGTATTTTCACATGTTTCTTTAATATAAACAATTATCATTATTATTATTATTATTATTATTATTATTATTATTATTATTGTGCTATTTCGCCTCATATATATTTATGTATATACATATGTATGTATGTAACGATATAAAATAAATAATGACACAAAATAAGTAATGATAAAATTAAAATAATTATTAAGATTTGTAACTGGTTTTCTTATATGTCTGTATATATATTTTATATAAAGAAAAAATGTATATACATATGCATATATATGTATGTAGAGAAACAAATCGTATAGTTATGTTATATAGTTTATGAGTTAGCGAGCATCTCTTGATTATATGTATGTACTATATATGTATGTATATATGTATGTATGTACGTACACAAGTATTATTGAAGCATAACGCGTACAGTTTTGCCTGACCTTTGATAAGATACGAAAATATATACACACACACATATATATATATATATATATATATATATATATATATATATATATATATATATATATATATATTTATGTGTACATATGTGTATTGTGTATAATATTTAGTATTTACTTTTGTATATATATGTATATACCCACTAAATATTATACATATATTATTTTAATTATTGTTAATATTATTATTATTATTATTATTATTATTATTATGCACATTCAAGAAGAAGATGAATAATAATAATGATAATAATATGAAGAAGAAGAAGAAGAAGTAAATTACTTAAATACACAATATAAACGCGAGTCACACACGATGTACATATACGTTTGATAAATATAAATATAAATATAAATATAGTGTATCTTATACATTTATATTTATATTTATATAGGTATATATATAGGGGGTGATATAAAAAGTTCGTGACAAATATTGGGGTTATGTTGAGGTCTGACCCTGACCATCTCGGATTTTATCCACTCTTTTTTAAAAACGTTATCCTGCATTATCTGCAGCAGGTTTAGGACCTCAAGAAGGAATTTTTATTTATTAATTTTTTTACTTTTTTGAATTTTTCTTCATAGCTGTTATAATTTATTTATGATTTTTTTTTTTTTTTTAAATAGATATACTCAAAGTTCGACAAATTTTTTAAATTTTTGAAAAAAATTCTGCAAAAAAATTTTCTAACAATATTATATATGAGGATCATTTTTATAAGCCATTATACAGAGTGGTCAGTATAATAACAACAGAAGTTCTTGAAATTAAAGAATAATTACGATTGAGATTCAATTTTTTTAATTTTTTTTGTTTTTCTGTGATTTTAGCCGATTAATTCTATAGGTTTTTTTTTTTCTTTATACTGCAGGGAGTTAAATTTCACTATGTCGAGGCTGGCTACAAAGACAAACCTCTTATTCTACTATTACATGGATTTCCAGACTGTTGGCTATCGTGGAGAGAACAAATACCAACACTTTCCGAACACTACAGGTAAAAGAAGAAAAGAAATATAAAAATATAAAATAAAGTAAAGAAACAACAAGAAAATTTGAAACAATAAAATTAAATTTTGTAAGTTTTTTTTTTTTTGATCTTCTTCTATTTCTTCATGACATATATATTTATATTGTTCTTTTCAAAATTCTTCAAATACAAATTTGTTAGTAATTTTCGTTTCTATTTTTTCTCATTTTTGTTTTTTTATTTTTCAATATTTTGATCATTTCAATTTCATAAATTTTCAATCAAAAAAATTTCCACTCGTCAATTTTCTACCATTTTTATTTTTATTTTCTTTAATTTCGTATCCTTTTTTTCTCTTTCTTCAAGCATCCTCCCCCGACCCTCTCCCAAAAATATAAAATCAAAAAACAAAAGGAAAGACAATGAGGAAAAACAATCGTTATAATTACTATCTTTTGTTTTTTTTGTTGATTTTTCAAATTTGGAATGTTTTTTATTTCTTATTTTTAGAGTCGTAGCTTTGGACCTGAAGGGTTTCGGGGACAGCGACAAACCGACAAATCGAAGATCATACAAAATCGAAACTCTTATCGATGAATTAAAACAGTTCATATTGGCTCTGGGTGTTAAAAATTGTACAATTATCGGTCATGATTTAGGGGCACTATTGGGATGGTACATGGTATCACTTCACGAAGAATTTATATACAAATTTGTTGCTATTTCGGGACCTCATCCGAATTTTTATTGGCAATCTTACAACGACGAGACCGTATTCAATGACAAGTATTTATTTATTTATTTATTCATTTTTATTTATTTATTTATTTATTTATTTATTTATTTATTTATTTATTTATTTATTTATTTATTTATTTATTTATTTATTTATTTATTTATTTATTTATTTATTTATTTATTTATTTATTTATTTATTTATTTATTTATTTATTTATTTATTTATTTATTTATTTATTTATTTATTTATTTATTTATTTATTTATTTATTTATTTATTCATTTAGAAAAAAAAAACAATTGTAAGACATAAATTACAAAAAAAAAAAACTAAGAAAACTATTTTCTTTCTTGCTTTATTGATTTTTTCATTTTTTTTATTGCCATTCAATTTTTAGAAAATCTCTTATATATTCATATATGTATAAAAAAATTGTCGAATCAAGAAAAACCAAGAATTCAAGAAAATTGAAAAAAAAAAAAGAAGATTTCTCATTTTTCTTAACAAAAAAAATACGTGGTGAAAATAATTAAAATTAAAACGAAAACCAAATTATTTTTTTTATTGTTGTGTAAGAAAAACAAAAACGCAGAAAAGACTATCGGAAAATCATCCAGAAAATCAAGAAAAAAAAAAAAAAATTACAATAAGAACGAAAAAAATTAATTGCTGTTTTTTTTTATATTCTTTCTATTTTTTTATTTTTTTTCTAATTACAGATGGATACACTTTAGTCAGTTGCCATTTTTGCCCGAGATAGACGCAATGAAGGAAGATATATCGATAATAAACGACACATATAAACATTTGCAAATAAATCAGACCGATAATGAAAAGAATTACGTCGAGGCTTATAAATATACGTTCAGTAGAAAAGGTGAATATCATTATTATTACAATTTAAAAAAAAAAAAGTTATCGGTGTCAAATTTTTTAATTTCTTTCGTAGAAACTCGAAAAAAAAAATATATCAAAAAAATACCGCAAATAACAAAAAAAAAATATTAAGGAATTTTTCAATGATTTTTTTTTTTCTAGTTTCTTAGATCGAATTTTCGATCTCGAAAAATCGAAATATAGATTCTTTAAACAAAACCAAAAAAATTGAAGTTTATTAGTTTTTCAATAATTTTTTTTATTTTTGTGTTTTATTTTAAATATCAGAAATTTTTATGTAAAATCTCATTATCAATGTTTTTTTTTTATTTGTAGAAACTTAAAAAAAAAAAAAAATCAAAAAACTACGGAAAATAAGACAAAAAAAAATTTAAGGAATTTTTTAATGTTTTTTTTTTAGTTTCCCAGATCGAATTTTCGATCTCGAAAAATCGAAATATAGATTCTTCTTCTTCTTCTTCTTCAAAAAAAAAAAATTCAAATTCATTAATTTTCCAATAATTTTCTTTCCTTTTTTTTCTGTTTTATTATAAATATCAGAAAGTTGTATGTAAAATCTCTTCATCAATGTTTTTTATTTTTTATCTTTGTTTTGCAGAGGATTGGACAGGGGCGATAAATTATTATCGAAGTTTACCATTCGCTAGGATAAATCCAAAATCTTCGGATCAAATATTGACACGTACTTTATTGATAGTTGGTAATGAGGATGGGAAAGTATCGTTGGAAAATATCGTACGGAGTACAGAATATTGCGAAAAATTTAATGTCAAAATAATAACCGGTTCTCAACATTTTCCACATCAGGAAAAACCAGGTGTCGTTAACGAAACGATATTGAAATTTTTAATCGGTAATTAAGTGAAAATAATTTTACCCAAAATAAATTTAAAAAAAAAACAAAAATTGAATTAAATTCAAAAAAATAATAATAATAATATTATCATGAAAATTCTCATTGAAATTTCATAACCTCTGGCAAAGAAAACTTGGGAATTTCAGGATGTATCTGGAATTTTTTCTCAAAATTGAACGCTTAGAAATTTTTTTTTTGAAAATTTGATGAAATTTCAGTATTTGTTTTTTCTTCACAAACGAATATATTGTTCTGGATTTGAAAAGCTATTCTTTTTTTTTTTGTCTTTGAATTTTATACAATCCTTGAAATTTTTTTGATACAAAAATTCTCGTTTTTTTCGCGATTATCTCGGCAACGGTAAGAAATTTGGAAAAAAAAAAGTTTCGTACACAATTTGTTAGAAGTAAAAATTATGCGTCGAAAAATATTCTCAGAAGTTAATTTTACGAAATGAAAAAATTTTTTACATAGAAAACTTTTTTTTTTTAATAATGTTCTTTTTCTTTTTTTTTCGCCAAGATAAAAAATGTTGTTTAATTTTTTTCAGGACCCCAATCGAATGTCGAAAAATCTCCTGGTAAGGGTATCGTCTCTTCTTGGTTCGGTTCGATTTCCAGTACGGTTAAATATGGAAATCAGATGATAGACGCTGTTCATAAAAAGACCAACGGAATGGTGAACGGTTTGCCAAGCAAAATGCTTCAAATGGGAAAAACTACGGCGTGATAATAATAATTTTGAGTTTTTTTTTTTTTTTGTTTTTATTTAAACGTTTCATTTTTTTTATTTTTTTTTATTTTTTAGGAATGTGTAATTTTATTATTTTTGTCCTTGTCTTGTTTCGATTCGTTTTTCGAACGGTCAAATCTTATCCAACCTATAAAAAAAAAATAATAATAATATGAAATAAGTGAAATTGGTCTTCCGATTGTACAAAAAAAAAAAAATATTAAATAAACAAAATTTCTCTTCTAGTCTGTAGTTTCTGATAAAAATAATTAATTAATCAGTCAGTTAATTAGTCGAATAATTTAATTATTGTTAATGATTTGTAAGAAAATTGAAATATCGGATCAAAAATCGCACAAAAAAAAAAAGAAATGAAAATCAATATTAGAAATAAATAAAACTGAGAAAATAGAATAATAATAATAATAATAATAATAATAATAAGGAACGTTCCTCGCGATAAAGAAAAAAATGGCCATCAAAAAAACAAAAATATATACATACACATTTTTATTTGATTGTTATAATTTAAAAAAAAAAATTTTATACTGTTGTAGTTCAAATTTTCAAGATTTGCCAAAAATTCGCTTTAAAGTTAAGTAAATTTATATAGGGTGGTCCTTAATTTGGTCTAATATGAATTTTGATGTTACCTCATAGGTCAAAATGTCTTCGAATATTAAAATAAGAAATAAAAAATAAAAAATGTAGTCTTAAGAATTTTTCAATTTTTCTAAAACCTATTTTCTATTTCTATATTTTTTTTTTTGTTTCTTTCACCGTATGGGCTCCGAGAAAAATCTGAAACTTGTCACACGTACAAGAAAAAGAAATTTCGTCAACAGCCTATAGCCCCGAAAATTATGACGTTGAATAAAAAAGAATAAAAAAAAAAAATTTGTAACATTTTCCATGGGACAAGTTTCAGAATTTTTCGAAACTAAACTTAGACAGGGAAAGGAGAAAATAAAATTAACCTCCTAAGTATTGAAAATCATGTTTTATCAAATTTTGTAAAATTCTTCGGCTTTTGAAACAGAACTCTCAAAATTGTTCTATCGCTCTGAATTTTTATTTTTTTTTTAAAAAAATTTTTCTGTATATATTTGGAGACATTTTTGCCCATGGGATTATCAAAATTATATAATAATACCATATAATGTAAAATTATACATACCTGCGACGATCTGTTTATTAATATATTTACAATTTACCTAAATTTTATAAATATTTTATTAATGAATGAATTTTTTTTAGTTTTACTGTTTTTTTTTTTTTTTTAAGTTTTTACAAAAAAATACAAATAAATAATTAAATAATATATAACCTACGTACATATCGATAAATAAATATTTGAATAATTCTTGATATACAATATATTGGGGATTCTACGAATTATCGATCAAGATCGAAAAATTATTATCTCAGATTTACTCAACTCAAAAATTTTATATTCCAAAAGTGTACCTACTATGGTCGAAGAAAAGAAAAAAATCCTGATTTTTAGAAACTATTTTTCAATCATTTGTATAGGCGATAATGTTTTAATTCAGCTATAATTTCGAAATAGCTCTCTCTTTTTGTTTTCTTTAAATCTGAAAAAAATTTCAAGAAGAAATTTCATAAGAAAATATATAACAAACAAACATTTTTCTAACCCTGTTAAAAGTTGGAGAAATTCTTTACAGCAAAAGTTGAAATTTAAAAATAATGAAAATTTGCAAAAAAATTCTTTTTCAAATGCATCTTTTTTTTTCATATAAAAATTCCCAAATGAAAATCAGAAAGTTACAGAGAATTATATATAAAATATTCATAAGAAAAGGAAGGGAAGGGAAAGTAAAGAAATAAATAATTAACATTATAATTAAAACATTTTGTTTAATTAATTATTTTTTATTTTACATTACATTTATATTATTATTATTATTAATATAATATAATATTATATATAATTATATGATATAGTATATATGGGGCATTTCATGTATGCATTTCGAATATGGTAGTTTTTAAAAAATTGTAGAAAATTTAAATCGATTTGAAAAGAATCTAAAAAAAAAAAAAAATACTGAATGCATTTCAAAGTGAGTATAATCATGTAAAAAATCGTAGATGAAATGGTATGAAATGCCCCATATGTATACCCACATATATGTAAATATCTGAAAAAAAAAAAAAAAAACAACAACACAATCAAAGATTGCTCAAAATAAATGCTACAAATTTTCATAATGTACTTATATATGTGTATATATATGTATTATATCGTTACATAGAATATCTTTAACAATTATTACAACTTTTATTATTTATTTAATTTCGTTTCTATTTTATTTATTTATTTTTTATTTGTTGTTATTATTTTTTTGCGTTTTCTTCTATTTTTTAAATCCTTTTTTATTTTTTAATTTTATTTATTTTTTATTATATCAACTATATTTCGTAAAAGACGTCGAAAAAGAAAAAACAAAAAAAATTCGAAAAAAAAAAACTATAATTCAAAATTTTTTTTAAATAATAAAAAATTAGAATAAAAATTCAAAAATAATAAAAATAAAAATACTATATATTCCATCGCATATATATACCTACGCATTAGATACTGTCAGGTTAAATACTTTCGTCCTTGTGAAGACTGTTTAATTATTTCCTTCCTCAGTTGATCGCTTCTCTCTGAAAAACGACTAAAAAAGGTAAATTAAACCAACTTAAATTAATTAAAAAAAATCCAATTTCATTTTAAAAAAAATCAAAATTTTTTTTACTTTTTTCATTTTAATTTTCTTACAATTATTTTTTCATAATATATATGGGTGGTTCTTTCGTATACCGACAAAATTTTTTGGGGGTCGCTCACGAATTTTGAAAATTCCAAAAAACGTCAAAAATCGAATTTTGGCTCAAAATATGAATTCTCAAAGGTCGCTCAAGAAATTTTCAAGATGTCATTTTTGTTCAATGTAAAAACAATTGCTGATACGAGAAAAAAAATTTGAAAAAAAAAAATTTTCGGAATTTTCAAAATTCGTGAGCGACCCCCAAAAAATTTTTAATTAATCTGGAATTTGGGGACGGCTTCTCAAACGCAACAAACTACCAAATTTTCATACGAGACCCAAAATGAAAAAAATAGTCGGTCAAAATGGGTCACCCTAATACACAGTATATTCACAATTTATTTAATTGCGGCTGAACCCAAGAATATCCCACTTTGAAATTTGGGTAGAAAATCGAAAAAATTCTCAGGATTTCAAAAAAAAAAAATTCAAAACAAATATCGAGGTGGGGAAAACTGCTGGAAAATGAATTTTCGTCATAAAATTGAGATTTTTAACGGTTTTTTGAATTTTAACGGGATCGGCAATATTTTTATTGGAAAGCTGAGATTTTTTCCCATCAAATTACGTATTTCGAATTATCATTTTCTTCTTCTCCATATCACTTAAAAAGACAAATCTGAGTCAAAGTTAAAAAAAAAAAATGGAAAATTCACGCCACCATCACAATCGAACCATTGGATCAAAAAATTCGAAAAAAAATTACAGGTACCTCTTCTATCGTACACAAGATTTTCCCAAAGTTTGGAAAAAAATCTGAGACAATGAAGTCCAAACCCATGTCGGTATTCGAAAGAACCACCCATTTTTGTGCGATCAAAGTTAGCGATTTTTGAAAAATGAACAACTTTGAGAGCGAATATTGCCAATCCGTTTTTGCCAATTTTGCCAATTGCCAATTGCCAATTTTGACGTTATTTAACTTCGTTATAAAAAAAGATCGAATACTTTAGGAGTTTGAAACATTATTTTCTACATACTGAAAGGTATGATAAATAAAACCTAATGCAAATAATTCGATTCGAGCTTTTAGTTTTTGAGAACTGAATTTTTTGAAATAGGCAACAAGTGGTATTTTTTAGACTTTTAGAGAGCAATTTCTCCTGACGTATGATACCTAGAGGGCTCAAATTTGGTTTTTGGGGATACTTTTTTAGGGTACTTCAAGATTCTCAAGTTTGATCAAAATCGATTGACCCCTGCCGAGATATTATTCCAAATCAAATGGGCTTACTCATATAATGTTTATTTACAAATTTTTATACATTCTACGAATAATAAAAATCATTCGAAACTTACTTTCCAAAATTTTCACCATCTTCTATAGTCTCAGGTAAATCGCAGTCCATTGTCTCAGGCAAAAACACACAAAGTCCAGCACCGATCAATGGTCCGATACAAAATATAAAAGCCGGTAACCAGGGTTGAACCGATGCCTAAAAAAATACAAAAAAAAAAAGTTTCAGAATTTCAAAAAAAAAAAAAATTGCAGAATTGCAAAATTGCAAATTGATTTTTTTCTTCTTTAAATAAAAAAAAAAAGAACGAAATAGAAAAAGAGAATAAAAACAAAAAAATTGCAAAATTGCAAAATTGCTAATTTGCAAATTTTTTTTTTTTTGTTTATTCTTTTTTTTCTACTTCTTTTTTTTTCATACTTACCGAACTGACTATGTACGGTGTTACCATACTCCCCGTTCTTGAGCAAAGGCTCGCTAAACCAAGACCGACATTTCTAACAACAGTTGGAAATGCTTCGGTACTGTAAAGGTAAACTGTTGGAAAACTTATCGACATTCCTACTAATGCCAACGTAGCTAGACATATTTTAGCCACTGAATTATCAATCAATAATGTCAATAGCAAAAGACTTATTCCTGATAATAAATTACCACCAATTAATATCTTCAAACGAGACACCCTCGATATCAAAAATAGTACCAGTACTGTTCCGGGCAATTCCATAGCCGCTGAAAATATTTAATAAAACATTTTATTAAATATCTTTCCTTTTCTTACTTCAATGATTTTTAAAATTAAAGACAACAAAGGAATTAATTTTTCTTTTCTTTTTTCTCATTATTTTCTTCTGTGCAAAATCAGTTTTGACAAATTTGAAGGATTTTTAACTTCCCGCAATGAAAATTGAGAATTTTCATAAAAAAGGGAAGTTATTGGTTTCGGTCCAATTTTCGGAAATCGAGTTTTCATCAGATCTCGACGTTTTGGGGTACTAGGAAGCTATTCTGACCATTTTTGGATGGACGTCCGTATGTATGTGTGTGTGTAAACAAATTTTTGTCGTACGATATCTTTAGAACGAATCGACCGATTGGAATGGTTCTTATGGCGATCGAGCGGCTTTATCAAGACTTAGATCTGATTAAATTTTGGTGTCGATCGGTCGAGTAGTTTCAAAGTTATTTGAGAAATAAAAATTAAAAAACAATTTTTTTTCATGTTTTTAGCGCATAACTCCTAAACTGTTCGTGCGATTAGTCTCAAAACTTGATCAGACTTAGCTCTTGGATAGCCGTTTCGATCGCCGTAAGATTCATCAAAATCGAACGATTGGTTTGAAAGATATTGCACGACAAAAATTTTTCTTTTTGTCGTACGATACCTTTGGAACGAATTAACCGATTTGAATGATTCTTGCGGCGATCGGAAGGGTTCATCAAGACTCAGATCTGATTAGATTTTGGAATCGTTCGGTCGAGTAATTTCAAAGTTATTCGAAGAATAGAAATTGACGAAAAAAAGATTTGTATAGGGAAAACTAATTCTACTTATAACCTTCTTTAATTTATTATAAACACAATAGTATGAATTAATTGTAACGTATTCAACACAGCCGGAAGTTTTCGGGTTGGCCCACAGGTCAACCGGTTTTCTGATGTTTTTATTATTTGGTTTACAAATTTGTAAAACTCTGTTTTTTTTTTCACAAACAATTTGAAAGTTAAAAATTATAATGAGAAAAATGAATAAATATAAAAAAAATTGTCTTACTCGATGCGGCAACGTTCAGGAAAATATTTCCGCTCAGTGTTCCAACGTAATGAGTAACTCCAAAAAAGCAAATACCACAAGCAAGCCAATTTATACAAATACAAAATGTTTTTATCCTAAGATTAGGAGTCCTGAATAAATGTGTAATATTGTATTTTTTTATCGGTTCTTTAAGTTCCCGATTAGCCAATAAAATTTCTTGAGCGTCTATAGCGTCTCTGACTTTATCCAGACTTATTTTATTACGATTTGCTGCTTCTATCAAAATTTCTTCTGCCTTGGAAATTTTACCAACCGCCAATAACCATCTAGGCGATTCTGGGATTATCCTAAATTAAATTAAAAATCTTAAATAAATAAATAATTATAAGAAAAATTTTAAGTTTAATTATTCAACAGAAATTATCATTTATTTTATTTTTAGTTTAATTTGTCTTTTTAAATTTGATAACATTGCGATTGCAGAAATTTTTTACACGTTTTTTTGGAACTTCTTTTTTTTTTTGGAATTAACAAATTAGTATCACGACAACAAATTATCTAATTATCGTCGTTACACGAAGTCTTAATTAATCCTCAATTTATAAAATATTACATAAGAATTACGTATAAACAAGATTAATTTTTTTAGTTTTCTTCTTACTGCCAAATTAGAGATTTCTTTTTTTTTTTGCCTCATTTGATTTTTGCCCTCCAAAAATTTGATAAATTTTTATCTCACCCACCCCTCCCATCAATGAAATTTATTAAATTCTGTTAAAATCGTATGAAATAATTTAAAGAAATTGCAACAAAAAAAAGAAACAGAAAAGTAGGTCCCCTAAGGAAATTATGGTTTCAAATTTTTGACGAATATTTTATAATAATTGATTAAAATTTGAATTGAAATCTTGATCGAATTTATAAATAATTTTTTTTTCTTTTTTTTTTTTTTATTATAATTATTTTATATATTTTATTTAATAAAAAATTGGCACAGAGCTTAGAATAATTTTAGATGTATAAATTAAGTAAACTTGAATGGGCTAGTTAGATTATCAAATAGATATATGATTTGGTAAATATATTTAAGACCGCTGACCTCAGATTATACAAATCGCAAGATAACGTTTGGTCTTGTAGTCTAAATGAATAATAAAATATTTTAACATAGTTTAGGGTAAATAAGTACTATAAATGGAACATTCCGAACGAAGGCAAAAGACCAGAAAAAATAAACAAAAAAAAAAAAATTTTAATTTTTTTTTTGTCATTTTTGTGGTTCAAAAATTGATTTGTACGAATTTTTTTGAATTTTGAATTTTTTGATAAATTAGGGGGAAAAAATCACGGTTTTTAAAAATTGATGAAATAATTGATATAAAAAAAAAAGATATGAAAAATATAATTATACTAAAAATAGTGTTTTTTGCTTTTTTTCTTCTTTTCGTCTTAATTAAAAAAGAAAAAGAAAAGAAAAAGACAATTTTTTTTCTCACTCACCAGTAATAAACCAACAATAATATCGATGGTATGGAAACTGCAATTTGATATCCAGTCCAGGTTCGGGTCAAGTACGATATCAACGCGCTAATCATATGACCTACAATAAATGGTACGTGGAATAGAACCGAACATATTGGTCTCCATTTAACTCCCACGATTTCCATTACTGTTGAAAAATGTATTTTTTTTGTTAATTTAATTTTATTATTATTATTTATTTATTTATTTATTTATTTTCACATTAATTACAATTTTTTTAGTCGTTGTTTTTTCTGATAATTTTCGAGTGACAATAATAGAAGAAAATTTTTAACATCGAGACGAAATTCTTAAAATCGAACGTAAAATCTCGATAAATAATTTTTGTTTGATTGATAAAATTCATTAAAAAAATCAATTTCATAAAAAAAAAAATTAAAAATTTTTCCTTATCTTTGGTTTGATTTAATTTATTCAAAATCGATTTTTGTTATTTTTTTATTTTCTTATTTAGTGTTTTTGTTTATACTCACTTAGTACAAAACTGGTCAACATTGTACCTCCGGTAGCTACAGCGGTGATAAATTTAAGTAATATAAATAATTCGTACCAGGGTGCAAAAGCGCTTAACAAACCGCTAAGGGATTGAATTAGCACAGCTATAACCAGAGGGATTTTCCTTCCCATTCTGTATAATTATAATTAATTAATTAATTAATTAATTAAACAAAGAAATAAATTAATTAATTAACAAATAAAAATTAACAAATTAATTATCAACAATTATAATTGCGATCTTTTTTGTACGGATTTACCAAAAAATAAAAATAAAATAAAAATCGTTCATGATTGTAAATCAAAAAATTGTAAAAATAAAAGAAAAAAAAAAGAAAAAATAATGATAATGACGATGGAAAAAAAAAAGAGGAATTTAGTTTTTTGATAGACAGTTTCATTTTTTTTTTTGTCTTTTTGACGTTTTTTTTTTAGTCCACTTTTTTATCTCAAATGATATAATATAATAAATTAATTACGACGATTATATTAATATTCTGAAAAATGAATGAATGAATGAATGAATGAATGACGTACTAGCATATTGAGTCATTCATTATATAGAAACGCTATCTATAATTACTTCCTTCGCTTTTCTTTCTTTCTTTTTTTTTTTTTTGTAATTTAAAAAAAATTAAAAGAAAAGAAAAGAAAAAATTGCTAAATTATGAAAACGTTCTCTTTTTTATTAATAATAATAATAGTAATAATAATTGTACCTGTCGGCTATCATTCCGAATATCATATTGCCAACAAGTATTCCAAACATTGTAAGAGTCTGAAGAATATTTGCTAATTGTTCTCTGTCGCAAACCAAATCCCACTGCGAATGAAATAATAAAAAAATATTGTATATTTAATTCAATGTGAAAATAATTTTGTCAAGAGAAAAAAGAAACGAAAAAAAAAAATTGAAAAAAAAAGTCTAAATAATAAAAAAACCAAAAAAAAAGAAAAAAGTCTGAGATCCAAAAAAATTCTTTTGTAAAAAAATCGTGTATACGAAATTAATATTATTTGAAATAATTTTCTAAACTTTGGACAATAATTTGAATATTTTCAATATATTTTTTTTTTTTTTTCAATTGCAAAAAAAAAAAGACTGGATCCCTTTTCTTAAATTTACCTGAGTTACAGCGGATGTGAGAAATACTGATTTGTCATAATCGAATCTAGTGCATTTCTCAATATTTCCATCTCTTTTAATTTCACATTCGGAACTACCCGGACCGTAATCGTGACTATTCCATTGTGAACAATTAAAATCAGTCTTAGGCGCTACAAAAACTATGGATAGTTGATGCCAAGCAACTGGAAATTTGACTAACGATAAAGATACGACAATCAAAAGATGCCAAGGTCCAAAATTTCCCATCGCTTCCTGGACCAGATCTCCCCCTACACTCGCATCTGAATGATAAACAAAAAAAAAACAAAAACCAAACGAAAAATCATCAATTTTAAGAAACTTAATAAAAACAAAAATAATAGAAAAAAACATTTCCGGAGAAAAGAATTTTTGAAAATAACAAAATTATATTGGAAAAAAAAAAAAAAAAAAAAACTAAAAATAGGAATTTCTTTGTCAAACAAGAAAAAAAATACTACTGTTGGAAAAAATTCAAGGACTTTGTTTAAGCGAAGTAAACAAGGTTTTCCGAGTCTTACCGCAAAATCATATCGCAGTGATTGCGGCTGTAAAACTAAGGAAATAAACATTTTTTATTCTATTTTTTTTTTTTTTTTTTTGATTAAGTTAACATATTTATCATCGTTTTATTACGATATATATATAATGTCAGTAATGAATATCCATGTAAAAGAAAAAAAAGAATCTATATGTGAATAGTTTTTGATTTATTTTAGTATTTTTGATTTTTGAATACAATATATATAAAAAAAAAATAAAATTTCTATTCAACCAGCGATTAATTAATTAATTTATATATACAGGGTGTTCTCTTTCTCGTGTTAGTAAGTAATATAGTAATACATGGCCTATGTATGTACTGTATATAAAATAGTGCATGATGCAACTTGAGAAGTGTGTTGAATTTTAAATTTAGAAACTAAATATAAAAAAGATTAAAGTTGTTTTCGTTGAAGGAACGAATCGAATGAAAAAAAAAATCAAAAATAATGAGAATGAATAAAATATAAAAGAAAAAAGTAGACAAAAAAAATGTTGTTAAAAATTTTACTGTCATTCTTTGATAAAAAAATCATATATTTATTATTAATTTTTATTTTTATTGTAATTACCTTTAATTTTCGTTTTATCAACCGCCATTTTGTAGATTTATTTGTTTCTTGATTTTTTGCTGTTTTTTTTTTCTTTTTTTTCGTTATCGTCAAGAAAATTACGGGAAACACTTCTTTCTTACACTGTTCTGTTCTAAGAGTTCCACGCTTTTAAACAGACCGATACTCAGTGGCGAACTAAACTCCGAGGTCTCTCCTCCCCACGCTGTACGTATTTCTATATTAAAAGCATTGTCTAAAGACAAAAAAAACATTTCTTGCATACCGTTTTTACCGACGGAAATCTATAGATCATTGTAGATCCATGATAAAACTGCATTACCGACTGTCAGGGGGTATACGGTCGGTAACAATTAATTTTCTCTTGAATTTAACCAGCGACTTTATTTTGTTTTAATTATTAATATACTAAATAGCTGCTCCTTAATTAATCACATCGATGACTTAAGGGTTGTTATTTTCTAATATTATTATAACAATCATGCTTCGGATTAGAATTTTACTATAAGCATGACGATGTGCGTAAAGTCAGATCTATGCAAAACTATATCTGCTGTTGCTTTCTTTCACTAAAAATTTCAACACATATCCTCTGGTCCAACTAAATAGAACCACGAAGATCTATAATGCAGGTAACTGCATTACCGACTGTCGGTTATTCTTACCGATTGAATGCGGACACAGTCGTTAACCAACATTATCAATCGTGGTAATAGAAGGAAGTTATTAAGGGTCGGTATGTTATCGTAAGATATCAATACAGAGATATTTATTTTTCTGTTATATTTTTGTTTAAAGCGTTGTGGTGTGATAAATACAAAACGATTCGGAGATGGAGTTGAGATATTCATTTTTTGTTTACTTACTTAACAAGAAAAAAAAATAAAAATATTTGAAAATCTTTTTATTCTATTTCAGTTTCTGTTATCTTTTTATTTGTTTTTTTTTCATCGTTTATTCAACGAATCTCCTTTTGTTTTTATTTTTTTTTTGTTGAAACCATCATACATATATTCAAGGCGAGTCGAGTAGAGTCGTGTTTAAATAACCAAATGAAAAAAAAAATAAAAAATAAAAAACATCAAGCACACAAAATGAATGAAAAAGGATCATAAAAAAAAAAGAAAAAAAACTAAAACGGTCTAATGAATCTCTTTTTTTTTTTTTCATTTTTCGTTTTTTTATTTATTTTTTTTTACCTTTTATTTCTTTCTATACACGTTTTAACGCACTAGGGGCTCTCTCGCATTAATCTCTTCGTTAGCGGATTTTTTTTTCTTTTTTTTTTCTACCCAGCTAGTTTTTTTTTTTTTCTTTCAATTTCCGGATTTAATTTTTTTTTTGTTCAACAGTCTGTAACACGTCTGCAACATATATTGAACCGTGTTATACGTAACAAAAATCATCCAATTAAAAAAATTTAACTAAATTCACAATCTATTTCTCCGAATGTCCACGTGAGGGTCTCTTTTTATTTTTCGTTTTTTGTTTTTACGTAAATCGACGCTGTCCCGCTGCCACCGCTGACCTCCGGGTGTGAGAATTTTTAGAACGGGATAAAAAAGCAATATCGTATAGTCAAGAATAAGAAAAAACACAAAAAACAATTCTTTTTTTATTTTGCTATCGTTTTAGGTAAAAAAAAAAAAATATCAAAAAATACTTTCAACATCATATTTTATATATCAGTACATATAGTAGGTAAATAAGTACCTAGTTATGAAAACATATGCCCTCTCAAAGTCTCAAACTATACCTTTTTTTATACACATATATATATATATATATATATATATATATATATATATATATATATATACTTGTATATATGTATATAGATATAGATACATAGGTATGTACATACTTTTGATCGTCTCCAACCGACTAGCCGCAGTTCACAATAAATTGGCTCATCATTGCTTATATACGCGTAGATCTATACATATACATAATATGTATACATATACATATATGCATGTATAGGTATATATGTATATGTATATGTGTCCAATCTCCGAACGTGTGCATATAAGTGTAGTTAAAATTTCCTGGCACGTTGATATAGAATAAGTATACATATACATATATACATATAAATATATATATATATACATACATAGATACATATACATATTCCAATGAGGATGAAAAAGAGAAGTAGAGGGGGGGGGGGGGGGGGGGGGGAGTAGGATGAGAAGGAGGAGGAGGTGCCGTCACGTAAAAATAGGACGACACCGATCGTGCGGACGTAAAAATATTCGGCGACGCAGCTAAATTTGACCTGGTTATAAAGCCCGATTGATTTTTATTTAAGCACCCGGTGTTATTTTTTTTTTTTTTTTGTTTTTCTTTACGTTGTTTTTTGTCTTTTTTTATATATATATATATATTTTTTTTTGTTTTTCCACACTATTATATTATACATACCTATGTATATGTATGCATATAACAATATATGTATGAGCTGACGAGTTATGTTCGTAACGTATATATATCTGTGTGTAATCGACAGACGTATTACGATGTCTGATGGTCTCTAACTATGAAATTGTTAAACTATGTTGACGATATATTTTCTGGGACTTGGACGAAGTTTATTAAACTCCATTTTGTAAAGATAATAAATGAATTCTAGTACGATACGACAGAGTATATTAATGATACGACACATTAACTTCGATATATGAATAGTTATCATGATAATTTTAAATTTATATCTTGATACGACACGATATTTTTATGATACGACTATATATTATCCATAATACGACCAGAGAACGTGTTTATATGAATAAAAATCAACATGTTCGTAAATTTATATGGCGATACGACTCAGAATTCTGGTGATACGACTTGACATTATTATGATACGACCAAATATTGTTATGCTATGACCTAATAACGTCATCAAATGACTGAATATCGCGATACTTTCAACTTGATATCGTAATACGACTTAATATTATGAACGATACGATCAAATATTGTCATTCGATAACCGAAGAACGTGATTATATGATTAGAGATCGTGATGTTCTTAGTTCAATTTCGTAATACGATTTATTATTGCGATGATACGACTCGGTTTTATTATGATACGACCAAATATTGTCACGATACGACCGAATAACGTAATTTTTAAACCGAATATCGTGATGATACGACTAAATATAGTGATTTTTTTATCCTCAATATCGTAATACGACTTGATATTACGATTATACGATTAAATAAGCGAAGAAATGAGCAAGAAAAAATTGATGATACGATGTAGTATTGCGTTGATGAAATTGAATATCGTGAATTCGGTAGTATAAGTAAAAAGTGCAGAATTATATCCCACCCGGGAATTAAATTGAAAATTCTCTATCGCAGTTATGTCGATAAATAGAAATCGGAGGTCGTAATGGTTTTCGTTGTATATCTCGTAACCGCACCTCACCTTACGTATACCTCACTGTACATACGTAATACGGACATGACGTTTGGTAAGTGCAGCTGTAAGCCCCCTGCAGTATGTGAACCGGAGATAGGTTGAAATTCTCGTCAATTAATTAACAGCGATTACAGACAAATTCGATTATGAATATTATGGAGCTATAGTTTCATATATGCGTATGTACGTATATGTATTTATTTCGAAAAGGATGATACCTCCAAATTACAAAAATGATTAAATGACTAAATCCCAAAATAATTACCCGGAAAAATAAAAATAATAATAAAATTGAAAGATTGAAAAATGAATTATATTTTTATTTTCTTTTTCTTTTTCAGCTCATTTTATTTCTATCGAAATTGGAATATATTTAGAATTTATTAAAGAATTTTGTCCACGACCACGAATTTCAGGCTGGTTTTATCGCCAGCTGGACCCTCGCGCTAACTCTGTGCTCGAGGACGGATCGATACTGTGGAAGACTGCAAAGACAGAGAGAGAGAAAAAGAGAGAGAGAGAGAGAAGGCAAGCAGACCTCCTCGGGCCTGATGAAATTAAACGTCAAAATACGTCACATCCTAAGATGGAAAGAGAACAAAAAGAAAAAGAAAAAGAAAGGAAAAAAAAACTGATGGAAACTATAGAAATATAATAAGAAAAATTGTAAAACTTGAAAATTCTCGAAAGTCATCAAGATTTTGAAAACCCGTATATGTTTATATTCGTTACGTGGTATAAATCGAAAATTTGTAAAAAATAAAAAAAAATAAAGATTCGTATATTATTTTTTTATTTTTTTTTTTATTTCAAGTTGGTATACGTGGATAATAAAAATCCATTAAATGATAGGAAGTACGTATATATGTAGGTAGTGCCTACCTACGTCTGTACATACGCGGAAGGTGGAGGTAGCAGATGGTCGTAGTGCTCGTAATTTTATCGATGATGGGTTAAAATATATATACATATAACCATCGCTATTTTTTTTAACGCGATATATATATATATATATATATATATATATATATATATATATATATATATATATATATATATATATATATATATATATATATATATATATATATATATATATATATATATATATATATATATATATATATATATATATATACGCTTTTGCTCAGGTTTAAAGAAGGGTATATATACATATATATATATATATATATACATATATATATATATATATACATATATATGTGGATAGATATATATGTATATATATGAAATAGAAATACATACGTAGAGAAATAAAGTAACAGCTGATCGTGAGCTATAAGGCAGTAAACGCGATTAGATGATGATGATGATGAGTTGTGGAGAGAATCTAATTCTATTTGATTATACTAACAACATAAGTAGCGTTGGTGTAATCCAGATCGAAGCAGATGTATGTACGTACATACATACAACATACATATGTACATAAAATACAGATGCATATATACATGTGTCTGCTCATATGTATATATATATATATATACATACATATACATGTATGTACATATTTGCAATTTGTTAATATAACAGTAACTGCTGTTACCACTGCTGATGATGGGGCGACGAGATGAGACGAGACAAGTCGTTTAATTCCTAGTCGTTTCGTTATTGTTTCAACAACAACAAAATTTCATACACTTTGATGGGCACAAGGGAATATAGAAATTAATTGATCAATTTCTGGACTAACACGACCGGAATATCATGACGAAAAGAAATTGTTGGGATTTAATTTTGGAACGATACGACCGAATTTTATGATGATACGACATAGGTGTACCTTGATACGACCGGATTTTATCATCGTATGACTGAGTATCGGCTTGAGAGAAATCAATTTCGATTATACGACTGATTGTGGTGGTAATGTGACGCGAGTTTTTTGTGATACGACTTAGCATCTTGATTATATGATTGAATAGCGTGAAGATACGACCAAATATTGTGAATATACGACTGAATATCATAGTTATAAAAATGTATTTGATGATACGACTGAATGATCTTGACGATACAGACAAGTATCACGAAGATACGACCGAATATTGTGATGATACGACATAGATATAGCTTCATACGACCGGATTTTATCATCGTATGACTGAGTATTGGCTCAAAAGAAATCAATATCCATGATACGATTGATTGTCGTGGTGATATGACTTGAATTTTTTGTAATACGAATGAGCATCTTGATGATATGACCAAATATTGTGAATATACGACTAAATATCATCGTAATAAGAATCAATTTCATGATATGACTAAATATTGGGATGATACGATTTAGTGATACATTTTTTTGATTTTTGATTTTCTTGCGGAACTTAAATCTTGGGTAAAATTTTTTTGTTCGTATTTCTTGAATATTTTTCTGATTACCTGTTTCAATATCGTGTATATTAACTTGTTTGGTAATAGATTAACCAGCTGTTTCTCCTGTAACTCTTGCAGATATTGTATTATTAAGATGGTTGAGAAAATTCATACAGATTATCGAGTTAACGTCAAACTGAAATTCCTTTTAGACACTGATTTATATTTATGTATAAGTTGTATATGTATAATATATGTATCTGCACGTGATGAGAAAGCATCTCTCGAATAACTCGCGATATATATATATATATATATATATATATATATATATATATATATATATATATATATATATATATATATATATATATATATATATATATATATATATATATATATATATATATATATATATATATATATATTAACGAAAGGAAGCTAATAAGCAATAAATATCGATGAGTAAATATGGTGTGCCTGTCTGCATCAGTATTAAGAGAAGCCAGATGCTGCATATGGAGCTGCTGATGATGTTACAGAATAATTATTAGTAAAAAAAAAAACAATCAATTAGTCTGCAAAATAATTTTATTTAAAAAAATGTATATATATTAATTTTTTTCGTTTCTCCTAATAACTAATAAATTAAAATAAAATCTATAAAATGAGAAATGTAGATCGTCGAAAAAATTTTTTTCTCATTTGTAGGAAAAAAAAAATTGCAACGATGAATAAAAAAAAATTTTTTTGAAAATATTCAGATCAGATCGGGAATTAAAGTTGATGGAATTCTTTCATGGGTTATCTTTAAAGTTTGTTTAAAATATTTCATACGTGCAAATAGTGCGGGAATAAATTAACACTTAAGATGTATGTATGTTTAGTCAAGATCATGCAAAAGGACGTAAACGTTGACGTATCATTGATTAGTATATTATAACGATCGTCGGTCGGCCGACGATGAGGATAAAATTTGCAAATATTTGTAAATATAAAAAAGAAAAAAAGAAAAAAAAAAGAAAAAGTACTGCACGTGATTCAGAGTATATTGTTTATTCCTTTTATTATTTCGATTGTATAATCATCACGAGATCGAAAACTGTCCTCGCAAAAACGAAAAATATTAATAAAAAAATAAAAATTGGAACAGAAAGAATAGAAAAATTTTATTAGGTTTCAATTTTGACCGTTTTTCAAAACTTTTTTTTTTTAATTCTCTCTCTTTATTTTGTTGTTTTTGTCGAATACAAAACTTAAGATTTAAAAATCAAATGTAATTTTTTTGATGAAAATTTTTTTTTTTCTTTTTCTTTTTTTGTATAATCTAAGGATAGAATAACAATATATATATAAAAATTCTTATCATAATATTTAATAAAGTTTGCGAGATACAAGATCCTAAAAAAAAAAAATCTCCACATTCGATCCAAAAAAAAAAATTCAAATATAACCCCTTAAAATAAAAATAAAATGAGTATTAATGAATATACTGTTACTGTTACTGTTACTGTTACTGTTACTGTTACTACTGCTGCAATACATACAAATGATATACATACATACATACGTATATAATACAGAAATGGAATTGCGAGGGGATAGCGAACTCTGCAACGTTTACGTCCTTGGCAACGACCTCTCGCGTGGGCAAAAACCCGGTCGTATTCCCATCTGACTGAATGAATCCAGTATATAGGTATGTACTCGTATCTATCTACAAAAATATATATATACATATGTATATATATATATATACATATATATATATATATATATATATATATATATATATATATATATATATATATATATATATATATATATATATATATATATATATATATATATATATATATATATATATATATATATATATATATATATATATATATATATATATGTATCATCAAATGCGTAGGAAATAAGTATAATACATATATACATGAGTATTAAAGGTGTATATATATACATATATACATAAACTGTTTCTTTAACAATTTAATTCATTCTCCAGTAGTTTTCCATCAAAAAAAAAGAAAAAGATTTTAATCTAATTTTGATCCGATTTTTTCTAAAAATATTTGTGTTCCATTTTGTCGTGTTTTTCAATTTTTCAAGTTTTTTTTTTTTTGATTCCATTTTCTTATCATTTCTTTTCTATATTTTTCAGATTGTCAATTCTTTTTTTTTTTTTTTTTCTCTTCTGCAAATTTTATTTCCTATCAAATTATACCGTATATGTATATATATTTCTGTACACATATACCTATATACATATAGCATAACATCGGTAAGGTATTTTTACGTTGCATAATCGTACCGAAACACACGCATACATTTTTTCTTTTTCTCTATCTCTATCTCTGTATTTTTTCCATCCGTTGTATACGTGTAATGTAACCGAGTAGAACGATTGCAGAGAGCAAATTCTCATTGCTTAGTTTCGCCCAGTCAAAAGCTTCGTTACAGAATTTAGGCATAGACCATATTATATGTATATGTATGTATGTATGTATGTATGTATATGTGAGGTTACGTAAACGTGCGAAACAAACTCTACTAATTGACCCCCACCACATACATACTCGATGTAATAACAGCAGTGCGACCGGTGCCCAGCATGGCTTGAACCAAAAATAAATGCACAAGTATATAAACTCGTTGGTATATATAAATATATACGTATAGTAAATATTTATAAAAGAAATAATAATAATAATAATAATAATGAAACAAGAATAATAATAATAATAATAATAATAATTATAGTAATAATAAAAATCAATTTTTATGGAAATAACGAAGCAATTATAGTCCTCCAGGGAAAATAGACAAAGAAATAGAAACCGTAAAACCAAAAAAAACTTAAACTTATGTATAATATCGATGTAGATGAAGCGAAATGTATCCCCGGGGCCCGCAACGACTTTGCGACACTCCTTGATATCGCGTGCAACGAGTGAGTAAAAATAATCATTTAGAGGAGAAATAAATATATCTACTATATAGTATATGTATATATGTACCTATCAATGTATTAAGACACCGAGGATAAAAGATATTGAATAAAGATTGTTATTTTTTTAAAAATTGTTTATTTCTTTTTAAACTATAATATACTCAATGAATGCATATAATCGATTTTTTTAAAATATTTTCATCTCTTATTTATTTATTCTCATTACTATTTTAATTTCTCTCTAAAAAATAAAAAAAACGTTCGAAAACGTGAGAAAACAAACGATTTTGTTGAAAAAAAAAAAAAAACCGTATTTATACGAATCAAAAAGTCGATTATTTATAACCTTAAGCAAAAATCTGTCTAGACGTAAAGAAAAAACCTGCGAAATTTCAGCCAGATCGGTTCAATAGTTCTCGAGTAATCGTCGATTGAAGATTTATCGACAAGGAGAGAAGAGCGCCAACTTACGGCAGCGTCTAGCGATAAAACGACCGTTATTCGGTTAACGCGCTTCACAGTGATTGGTCAGAGTTTCTAAGCGGTTTAGTTTGAAAACTGTTAGACCTACGAATATTTTTTTTGAACAAAATCGTTGTGTTTTTTTGCAAAGAATACCAAGCTATGGTTTTGAAAAATCGTTCTTTCATTTTTCCTACATTTTTTTATTTTTTTTATTTTTTAATTTTTTGGTTTTTAACTACATTAACCTCTGTCTCTTAGCCAGAGCGCAAAAATCCCAGACGTCGTAATGATATACCTTAGTAGCAAAAGTCTCGACCACAGTTGTGTCTAAGAATAGATAAACGTTGACTATTTTCGATCTATCGTTTGTATTCGCAGACTATAGACGACGGTTTCTTCTTCTTCTTGGACTCGCACGCGCTAGTTTTCTTATAGTTTTTTTAAGTCTATACTTACCTGCCCACAGCAGTGGAAACATTTTCGTTTATAATTTTTGGAAATGTGTCAATATTCTTCTCGTCGCAGTAAAAAATAACAAATAATATTTTTATTCTGTTTAGTTTGGTTTTATTTGTTTCTTGACCCAGTAAACTTAACCGCCATTCAACTTCTGACCCTTAATCTTGGTCCGTCCATGGCCCATCTATTACAAATGTCTTAAATAAACTATTTCAAAGCCTTGACAGCACCGTGCACAATCTTTACTGTTTCTACTGCTGCTGCTGCTGCTGCAGCTCCATTGATAATTATAGATGTTTCAATATAGCGAATAAATAAGAGAGGAGCTTTAATATAGAGCAACCATCTGCTGTCATACGTAATGTTACAAATATATCCCCTTCGAGTTTGACAAATTTCACCGACCCAGGAATTGTTTTAATTTTTTTTTTTTTTTTTCCTTTATAACAGTTCAAAAAATTAAAAAATAATAATAATGAACCGATTTTCGAATCCAAAAATTCGGGATTTAAAACCCGGAAATAAATATATTCATAAAATTTAAAGTTAATTCATCTGACTCAGAATTCGATTCTATATATTCCAGGGCAAAGACCTGCAAGATTTTCTTCTACACTGTATATAATATCGTGTAATAAACTGACCGACACGCGATACTTTTCGGATATTACGGCTAGAGCAAGGCCTTGAAATAATCCCTTAGTGTTTCGATTTCTGTTTAATATACTTACGTCGTTAAAGTTTTATACATATATATCGTGACGTCACGCAAGTTGTACCTGAAATCTATACGTTGCCTTATTTACCAAATAAAAATAAAAGAAGGAATTCATCTATAATCTGACCTTAATCCATACATATATAAATCATAAAATATGTGGCTAAAAATAGGAAATAAAAATAGGTAAAGAAACAAATTGCATAAAAAATTTAGTTTTTTTTTTTTTTTTTTTTTGAAACTCAAAGATAAAATAAGAAAAACAATTTAAAAAAACACTTGTTTAAGGAATAATTGTTCCATCGAAGGAGACGTTTATAGCCGACACTATATGGGGGATAGGGGTAGAACAAACAGAGAGGCGGAGATGCTTTCGGAGGTATTGATTTTACAGCCCGGGACTTTGCGCCACTTCGAACACAAACGTCTGACAGAGATACTCCCCTAGCAGCCCTAGCACATACAGTCGAGGTTATAGAGGCGTGTTACCTTCTCTTTCTCTTCCTCTCTTCGGGCTGCTCAAACTCTGAAAGTTTAATGCCGGTATTCGGCATGCCGATCTTCTTACAGCGTTGTACGAAATGGAGAGGGTTGTATGTATGGGATTTGGGATAGAAAATAGTTTCAGTTATCGTTTTTTTCACGCTATCTAGAGAACGGTACATTTTTTCGATTACATGTATTACGGTGAAATTTTAGAGCTTTGAAAAATCCGCGTTTTATCTTCCATGAAGTTTTTCGTCAGACCAACCCATGAGGAAATAAACAGGGGCTTAGATAAAGTCAGATTATCGAGACATGGGTGTTGTTTAATTTTTTTTCGTTTAAACTAGTGTTTTCTCTCGAACGGTTAACTTCTCAAAAAATAACATCAGACAAAAATTTTAAGGCTTTATAAAACGCGTATTTTATGTCCTATGAAGTTTTTTTATCCGATCAACCGGTGAGGAGATAAACGGAGGTTTAGACAGTGTCCGATAATGGATATTAAAATTTTTTCATTATTCCAAATTATCTCGCGAACGGTTGACTTTTCGAAAAAATAACATCGGACCAAAATTTCAGGACTTCAAAAAACGATTATTATTTATTCAGGAAAATTTTCGATACGATGAACCCGTGTCGAGAAAAACAGATGTTTAGATTATATGGAATTATTGACATGTTTAAAGTCCTGGTTTATCACGATCAGCTCCTGAACGATTAAGTTTTCGAAAAAATAACATGATACCAAAATTGTAGGGTTTTTAAAACCGCGTGTTTTTTGTTCCAAAAATTTTTCGATAGGACTAACCAACATTGAGAAAAACGGATGTTTAGATATGAGATATCGAAAATGTTTAAAAATCTGGTATATCGTGATTATTTCATCAAGGATCAACATTCCGACTAAATATCAAGGAACAAAATTTTTAGATAATAATAAAACGCGTCTTTTTTGTATGAAGTATTTTTTCTTAAAACGAACGGTTGTCAAGAAAAAAAAAAGCGTATTTTTTATTTTTTTTTACTTTTATCAGTACAAGAAATTTAAAATTCAAATTTAAACCATTTCAAAATCAGACTGAGAATAACACAAAAAGATACGGTTAAAAAGAGAATGGAGATATAAAAACGTTGCCCCTTAGTCCGGGAGTAGGGACATAGCCATTGATAAATTCAACCCCAACTCGGGAGAGTCTCTCAACCAACAATTCTTTGTAGTTAGTAGGTACCTATATCTGCCAACCTACACCGCGTTATTCTCTTTCTCTCTTTTTTTTTTCTTCTCTGTCTGTCTCTCTCCTCTACTCGCCTCTTATTATTCTCGGTTGGTTATTTTAAGCCGCGCGTCAAAGCCGCGAGAGAATCGAACATTTTTCCTTTTATCCCTCAGGCCGTTGATCACGAAGAGTCGATAAATCCCATATACCGCACCTCTATGTATAATACTATATACACTCTCATATGTAGCTTCTGGCAAAATAACAGTATGTATAGTACAGAGTATAAAACTACTCTCCAAATATAATACACGAAAAAAAATATATATATATATATAGAAATAATAAATAAAAAAAAACGTACAAAAAAAAACAAAATTATTGGTCGTTTTTCTATTTTATTTTATTTCTTTTTTCATTTATTATCTCTGTTGCAAAATTTAAGATAAAAAGAAAAAAAAACAAAAAAACAACAGTGAAAAAAAAATACAAAATAAATAAAAACGAAATTTTTTTTTTCCTTTTTTTACCATCTTTTTTTTGTATTTTGTTTCTCTAATGATAAAAAAATACAAAACCAAAAAAAAATCAGGAAAAATAAAAAGAGATGAATTTTTATTTGACATGTTTCGGTGAAAATTCTGTTTTCGTTATATTAAATCGTATATACATATATATACACATAAGTATATATGTATATCCCTATTAATTGTATGTATGTTACATATGCGAAAGATGTGAGGAATCTCGACTATAACCTACTGCAGTTAACCGGAAGGAAGGAAGGAAGGAAGGAAGGAAGGAAAAGGCTGATATCATTAGTCAGTGCGGTTAAACTCTCACTCACTCAGTCACTCACTCATTTACTCCTTTGTTAATTCAAGTTAGGTATATACATACAAAAGCCAGTAGGCAAGTAAGTAGCTAAAATGAAGAGTTAGGAATAAAATTGAGTAGGTATATATGTAAATATAATATAAATATGTATGTACTTACTAATATATACATACATACATAGATATATATATATATATATATATATATATATATATATATATATATATATATATATATATATATATATATATATATATATATATATATATATATATATATATATATATTTTTTTTTTTATATGAATATATAGGCATTGCAAAAAGTCAGCTAAGCGAAATTAACAACATTAGCCACTTCGTTGGCTGTAAAGCCGATGATGCCGAGGGGTTACGGTTGAGTGAGTTCGCGAATTACGTCACAGAAATCTCTACCTACGTCACACGGTTTTAACTCAGCCTCTATATACTATATATTATCTATACCTACTATATATATATATATATATATATATATATATATATATATATATATATATATATATATATATATATATATATATATATATATATATATATATATATATATATATATACTATGTACTACTCTATAATACAACATACATATAGTTACAAAAGCAATGACCGATAAGAAAAGAAAAAAAAAAAAGAGATACAAAAGAAATAAGAGAAGAACAAAAAAGTAAAGAAAGAGAGAAATAGTGAGAAATAAAAAAGAGACAGAGAGAGAAGAAATGTAAGAAAAAATGAAATTTCTTCAGAAGGAAATTGTTTTTCCCTAAATTGACAAATAGAAAAATTATAAATAAGAGAAAATACTCAAAACAAAAAAAAATTTATATTGTAATTAATTAATTGATGAAAATTTCAAAAAAGATTTTTTCAATCCGTGGAAATTGAATTTATATACTGTATGGATATGTACATTGTTTATATATATATATATATATATATATATATATATATATATATATATATATATATATATATATATATATATATATATATATATATATATATATATATATATATATAGATATATATGTTGTATATATATATAAATAGGTGTAATAGTTGAAGCCAGATAAATGTCGAAATTCTATTATTGTATTATTATTATTAATATATATGTATACATATATGTATGTATATAGGTATATGTATAGTACATACTATATAAAAAATGTATGTATATGTATTGCGGCAGGGAATGAAGAAGACAGAATTATTGTGTGACCTTGCAAAGCATTTGTTTGGATGCAAAAAGTATTAAATACAGTTGCAATTTTATTTTATTTCATTTTATTTTACTATATAATAAATATATAGGTATAGGTACATATATACATATATATGTATATATTTAAAACAAAATCAAAATTATTTCTTTCCATTACGTGAAAAATGTTGACACATGATATAAAAAAGCAAGAGAAAAAAAAAAAAGAAGAAAAATCTTAAACTAATCGTGAACTTAACGTAAACTACTAAAACTAGTAAACTAAATCTTGTTTGATATATACGCAATCAAAAACTGTAGTACGTCAAAAGAGTTGCTATAATAATCTACATAAGAGAACTGCTTATAATATAAATCAGAGTATGTATACCTACGTATAAATATATACAGGGTGATTCAACCTTAATGTACCAAATTTTTTTTACGACCCCATGTTGGGCGCCAGATGTAACTTATAAAGGGAATAAAGTCTTAAAATGTCTCGAGAAAACTGCCTAAAAATTTTGGTCCGTTCATTTTGAATCATTCTGTATAATATACACATGTGTATATATATACGAGTTATTAGAGGTTTAAAAGTATATATATATGTATGTATGGAGACTGTGTAACACGTCTCGTGAGAACAGAGTAGAAAATAGAACAGATTTTTGGCAACTATTATAGTCGTATACTTCAAATATGTATCTTTGCTTGATAAATATTTTCTAATTCGTTAGGGTTAGGGTTAGGGTCAAGTTATAGTTTCGTAATATACGTCGCTTATTTGCTTATATGTATAACCCACCCTGCAAAAATTTCTAGTAGCATAAAAACTTAATTCCACTATATTTTTCATTTCATAAAATCTAGTTGTATAAGAAAGAAAAAAAATCAATCTGCGGTTCAAATATATGTTTAATATCATATAATCGAAGTCTCACATCGATTCAGACTGCCCGCAAGCGCCCAGTAAAAATTCAACGATCGTACTGAACGGTAAAAATAATTAAAAAAAAAAAAAATTTTTTACTTATTAATTGAATAGAAAAAAATTTAGACTCAAATATACGCGATCTCTCTATCCAACGAGATCCAACTTTTCTCGGGATCATTATTAGGCAAAATACTCACGTTTGAAGTTGTTGCAGACAAAATAAAAATAAAAATTTAATTTTTAAATTTTTTTTGTTTTTTCTTTTTTTTTTGTCTGGGTAGATTTAATACATACACATATACATATTCATATACATACATACAGATCTATATGTACGTATGTATGAATATGTGCACCGCGACCGGAAGTGGTTTAACGAAGGAATTAACCGCGAAGGCGTAGGAGTTTGGTATGTATATAGTATATATATATATATATATATATATAATCCCCTTACGTTACATATTATATATACGTATGTATGTGGGCAAGTTCATAAATTATCAAAAAATGAACAGATACGTAGTAAAAATTTGATTTGTCTGAAATTTTTACCTTTCATACGTGTGTGTGTTCTAAGATTGGAAAGTTGACCAAGTCTCATCCCTTTTTTTTTTTGAGACTTACTCCGTTCACGAAATATGCAACATTCAATTTTCATACTTTTACGTAACTGAGGGTTGAATGTGAATTTTTATCGTATCTTTGTCGCCAGAAAATAAATATGAAAAAAATAGGTTTCTCATGTGAAAAATTCTCACCTTTTCGAATATATTCTCTTTATTTTCGAATATATTTTCAAAATCCATTAGAAACAAAAAAAGCACATTTTTTTTTTTTTTTTTTTTTGAGGAAAAACGGCTTTTCTTGTGTTTTATCATTATTTTGAATTTTTTTTTATCTAAAAGTTGAGATTTTTTCAATAAGAAATCCAAATTTTTAAAGTGGGATGACCCCGGGATCTCTCTCGCTTGAAATAAACTCAATTAATGAAATGTGTGTTATTTACAAACGTTTGTCAATTAAGCGCGTGTTACTAATACACTTTTTATACAATTGAATTCATCTCACGCGAGATCCCACCGACGTCTCACTCTAAAAAATTTTGGGTTTCTTACTGAAAAAATCTCAGCTTTCAGATAAAAAAAAAATTCAAAATAATGATGGGATTAATAATAATGTAATTTATATTTTTGGAAAAATTTGAAAAAAAAAAAAAACTTAGGATAATATAAATAATAAAAATAGTAATGATAATAATAATAATAATTAATAACAGACAGTGAGAAGCTATATTCAATGATTTATTAGTAATGTACGCATTTGTATAACTTTTTTTTTTTTTTTTGTTTTCACTTCTTTATCGTCATATAATTGGTTTTTCATTAATATAATCTACGAATTATACCGACGATGTATAATATATATAATAATAATAATAATAATAATAATAATTATACCTACAATAATATATAATAATTAATATTACAATAATTATTTATAAATACAAATATATTCTACGAAAAAACACACACATATATATATATATATAACCATATTATATTATATATGTACCTATATTTATTTATTTATATAATTTTATTTATTATTTATTCTTATTAATTTTATTTTTATTCACGTTTTTTTTTTTTTTTTTTGTTTTTTTTTTCTCTCAATAAAATTATAATCGATCAATTATTATAATATTCACAGACAAACGGTCGACTCCTGTATATAATATCCTTATTTTCGTTTTTTTTTTTTTTTTCAATATCTTTTCTTTTTTTCAATTCACAGTAGCAATATTTTTCTTTTTTTTTATTTTCGTTTGCTTCTTTTAATCCGATCACTAAACATAATATGTATACATTTATATTTTAAATAATGATAAATACTTACATATATTTAATATGATATTTTATTTAAATAATTAATCATATCTTATATATATGTATGTATGTGACCCGTGTCATTCAATTATGATTATTTATCAATTATACTATCATTACTATTACTATTATTTATGTCTAATAAATATTTTCAAGGTTTTCAGTTTAACTATATTATAGGTATATATATTATGTATGTATACATAGTTGGTTAAGTATACTTTAATCAGCTGATTTTTAATATACTGAATGATAATAATAATAGTAATAATATCCAATAATTTCCGACGAATCAAAGAATTAAATATTATAGGTATGTACAAAACGTTGGGGGGGGGGGGGGGGGGGGGGGGAGGGGGTATTTTAAAGAAGTAAATAAATAAATAAGCATAAAAAAAAAACTAGTTATCCATTTTTATTGATCTTTTATTATTTTTTATATATTTTTATTCATTTATTGATTTTTTATTTTATTTTTTATTTCATTCTAATTATACATACTAAATATTAGCAATAGAGGAGCTGCGGGGTATAAATTATTTATTTTCTACAAGAGCATTTCCATTTCCATTATAGTTTTGTTTCTTCTTCTTATTTTTCTTATTTTTTTTTTTTTTTATATATTCATTTTCTTTCCCTTTTTTTACTCAATTTTTTCTTCCCTAGGTTTTTTTATTTTTTTTTTTCTTTCTTTTATCCTTTATGACGGTGAAATTTTGAATCTATAATAGAAAAAAGATCATATACAGAGTGTGATGAAAAATTAGAAAAAAATTAAATCTGCAATGATCGAGAAATAAAAAAAAAAAAAAGAATAGAATTCGAAAAGAAATTAGAAAATTTGTTGATTAGTTAGATTTTCGTTATCACGTGTTTAGAGTTTTATTGTAATTTTTTATTTTTTATTTATTTTTATTTTTTCTATGGTATGTAAAAAACAAAAATTAAAAAATCCAACTAAAAAATTCCGTTTTTGTTACAAATATTGATGTTAACACACGATGATTCTAGTCGTGCAATTTTCTACATTCACACCAAGGACACTGGATCATTTAATAAATATCATTTCATCTATTTTTAATTTTTTTTTTTTTTTTGCTTATTTTCTTTTTATTTTTCTTCCTTTTTTTTTTAAAGTTCGAGGATTTTTAATCCGGACTTTTTAATTAATTAATCAATTAATCAATATACATATAAATAAATTCAAAATCCACGAACCTTGATGTATTAAATACCTATAATATAACTATAACTATGTATGTAATCTATACATACGTATATGTAGTCTAATAAAAATTAATTTATTAATTTTAAACCTAATTAATATTTACTAAATATTATTATTATTTATCTATAATAATGATAATAATATTTTCTATCATTAGAGAGAAGTTTTAGTCTGTTTTTTTTTTCTTTTTTTCATTTATTTATTCCGTTGTCTTGACTGCTTGTCTTTTTTTTTTTATTAAAATTTATTTTTTTTCGTCCCGGGCAAAAAACGATTTCAGTTAAAATCAATTAATTTATCATAGATCAGGCGATACTCTTCCATTCGTCTAAATATAAAGATATTTGAATATATATTACTTCCAGAGGGATGTATGTGAGGAAAAAAAATTCTCCAAATTTCATGCAGTTTTTTTTTTCCTGTTTTTTTTACTATCTACAATTTTTAAAAATCAGAAAATAAATTATACAAAACAAAACAAAAGAGAATAAAGAAAATTATAATTTGAAAATGATTTTTATCCCTCGAATTTTACAGTACGATATCGAAAATCGTCTAAAAATGAATAATTAAAAAAAATAAAATACAACAAAAAAAATTTTTTTCTTTTTGCCACACATTAATCTATAACACGTATCTAATTATATGTATATTAAATATAAGATTATTTATATTATGATTTTTTTTTAACCCCATACACAACTGTAAAAACGACTGTATATATATATATATGTATATACGACGGAGTGTACTATATACCATATTCACATTCACGTAGTTGTATACATATACTCCATAAAAAACCGCGACGATTTTGTCAAATAAAAAATTTTCCATGTATAATAGTTTTCAAACTAAAGCTATATAAAGTATCCACCAATCGCGTCTCGGTTTAACATTAACGGTCACTCTAGCTGTAGCCAATGCGATCGATTAACCCCCACTGAAAAACTTCAACCGTTCATAACTCGAGAACTATAAGAGCCAGAAAAATTTTTTTCAAACAAAATCTTCTCAGTTTTTGCCAAAGAATACAGTACCGTTCTTCTTTTTTTTAATTTTTGTTCTTTAAATTGTTTTTCGTTCGTTTTTTATTTTTTATTTTTTAACTATAAATATTGTTTTAATTAGAAGATACACCCTGTGTAGACGGTATAGCATAGCATATATCGGTTTACTGTTTTATCAAGCTTATACGACGGTATTAACTACTATAGTAGGATATTAACAATTATCTATATATATGTAAGATATATATATCTGCGTATTTGTAATTGGTAAGCCTGTATCTAGATATTTATATTCGTATGTATTGTTAATAATAATAATAATAATAATAATCATTTATCATATGTATTGCTGATTTGAATTATGGTCCATGTTTCAATTTAATTCTATTTTATTTAACAACATGGCAATTGCAATTATTATAACTGTATAATAATATTAACTATATTATTATACATAGGGAATGGATATATATATATATATATATATATATATATATATATATATATATATATATATATATATATATATATATATATATATATATATATATATATATATATATATATATATATATATGTATATAGAAAGTGTATCGCCATGTATTGGATTTGTATATTTCACGCGTTATTTAAGCTAATAAAAAATGAATGACAATAAACAACAACAAAATATGATTAAAAAAAGAAAAAAAAGAAAACTAGTCAACGATTTTCAAATTATCGCGTCGATAATTATTATCCAATAGATTTTCTCATAATGGGTAATCGATAAGGGGTTACTGTTTTTTAATTTGTTTTTGGTTATTTAAATATCCACAATTCTGCTTGTTTTTTGTTTTTTCAACTTTATTTTCATTTTCAATTTTTTTTTTTGATTTTTTTTTCTGCATTCACTTCCAGATTTTCTTATCCTTATAATAATAATAGTAATAATCATTATTATTGTAATAATAACAGTAATAGGTATATATATAATATGTATATATATAAACAATAAGATAGACAATTGATTAATAGTCTAATTAATATCTATATGATATAATATAATAGTAATTAAGTAATTAATTTTTATATATATATATATATATATATATATATTAAAAAGTTTGAAGCATCAATTAATATACATACACATATATATATATATATATATATATATATATATATATATATATATATATATATATATATATATATATATATATATATATATATATATATATATATATATATATATATATATATATATATATATATATATATATATATATATATATGTATGTAATAATTATAGAATATCAGAATAATAGTAGTAGCAGTAGTAGTAGTAGTAGTATATATGTAATAGTATTATAATAATAATAATAATAATTATACATACGATAATAATATTTATTTTATTTTTTTCTGATAAGGTATATATATATAAGGTAATATATATCTTAGTTAGTATAGTTATAGTATTATTCAGATTAGTAGTAGTAGTAGTAGTAATAATAATAGTAGTAATAGTAGTGGTAGTAATAGTACTGATAATCATTAATAATTATATTAACGTAGTTATACAGGGTGAGTCTTATCAAGGGTCTAATATGGGCGTAAGTTAGTTGTGTTAAAATGCAGTTTTTGGCTGATTCAACGACTGGGGGGGGGGGGGGGGGGTTAAAAAATCAAACGTAAATTTCACATTGTAAATATCAGAGTCTTGTGAATCGAAATTTCACAGAATCTCAATTTTGATATAATTTATCAAAAATCATAGTTTTATAACAACTGAGACTAGACCATTCATAAAACTCATTTTGTACATCGGTAATATTATTCCGAAAACAATTTCATTTTTTCTTTACTTTATTTTTGCGAATGGATATACCGAATCGAATTTCATACCGAGAGAGTCTCTTGAAAGTAAACAGTCGACAGCGCAAGCGCGAGTTTTGGCATCTACTAATGCAGGCTAGCCATCCGGAGTTTTAGCTGTGAAACCCTCGTTTTTGACGGCCAAGCAGTTGATTCGGATTTTTCATGTTAGAATCGAGATTAGAATCTCGTGCAAGTTGGCTCCCCTGTCTGACAGGCTAAAATATTATCGCATGACCAACTCGCCGACCAATAATATTCAATTATTTTTTACGCATGCGCTGTCGACTGTTCAGCATCAAGAGACTGTCTCGGGTATGTATGTATAGGTATAATATGTATATTATTATATGAAGACTATTAAAAGTTGAACTCTTTTTTTCAACTAATTTTCTTTCTCTATCTTTTTTTTTTTTTGATCTTTCTTTCTTTGTTTGGTTTTTTTTTTTCAAATCTACGGGGATGATAGGGGGAATAATAGATAAACGACATACAAGCTACCATGCATTCTCGAACGTAAGTACATACATTATACATACATACGTATACACAATTTCACAACTCATAAAATTTAGTTGAACAAACAAAACGTACCTTTGTTTTTATTTTTGATTTTTTTTTTTTTTTTACACTGTTATATAAAAGTAACGGAAAAGACAGAAGAAATAAACCAAAAATTACCAAAAAAAAAAAAAAGAAAAATGAAAATAAAAAAACAACGATAAACGATCGAAATGAGGAAAAAAAAAACAAAAGTAGAAGGAAAAAAATTGTTCTCATCGATTTCGAGAAATGATCGTTATTATTGTTATTATTATATGTATACGAGTACCTATACATACCTACCTTTCAATATATATGTATACGAAGAAACAATATAACTTCTTCTTTTTCTTCTTCTTCTTATTATCATTATTATTTTTCTTCTAATAATTATAATTATTAATTTGATAGTCTTTATCGTTTAGAAAGAAATTTAATTAGAAAAGAAGAGT